>ML811022.1:439882-451436 GCA_009831015.1 Picea engelmannii
TTTTTAAATTGTACTGGATACTGATTCACCCACCTCTCAGTATCAACAATAGGTGTGTTCAAGAATCCTAAAGTTGTTTGAGAAATAAGGACATGAAGGAAAGTGAAAATGCATGTAACATACTCATATATGGATATTCATCATCATGTTGTTTCCAACGGTAGGTAGTATGTCACATAGTTCCTCACGGTTGAGGATTTATGGGGTTACAAAGTTGGAAGCCCCGAAGAATGGTTAAGAAACCCTTAAATGGTTGCAAGTCATTAATTAAAAGGTAAAGTGGTTGTAATAAGAAATCACAGGTTAGTTAAGGAAATAAGTTTCTTTGGAAAGGTATAAAAACACAACAAGAAACCTCTCATAAGTACTTTCACAAACATAAGTTTATGAATATATATCAAGTGAGAAAGTGATCAATTGACTAATTTGAGATGGTGAACATGAGGTAGTCAAAGAAAGCAAAGGAGAAAGTTTTGGGATTGCAGAGGTGAGCGAGGGGTTATGAAAAACCCTAGTTTGGATGACCCCCATGAATCAGACTACTGATGTCCCACGAGGCACCCTTGCGGGTCATTTAGTTCCCATCACATGAGGACAATATTAATCTAGTGAGGCTAATTAAAACCTAAGGAAGGATGCTAGTACTAAGATACTAAGGTTGAGGAAGAGTTATAGGTTTTTAATCTTTTGTATCAGGTCAACTACAAGTTTAATGGTATGTCTATATGCATGTTTTGAGGGTTACATGTTGGTTATGTTATGAAGCATGTCTTTGGTATGTTTGTGAGTTGTGGTATATGCCTTGAGGCACATCTTGCATACTTGGAATATGGTTTGTTGTATGGTATATGCTTGAGGAATATCATGAGTGATATGGCACGTGTTTGATGGTATCTCTTGGTACATGGTTTATGGATGATGGAACATGCTTGAGGCATGTCTTTGGTATATTGTTGAGACATTGGTACATGCTTGAGGAACATATTATGTTCATGGTATGAGACATATTTTGGTAGATGTATGAGGTACATTTCTTGGTGATATTGATGCATGTTTGAGGCACATCTTGATGAGGTTATGGCACATGTTTGAGGTACATGCATTAGATGTTGTGGTACATGGTTGAGGCATGTCTTGGTGATGTTGGTACATGATTGAGGTATACACCTTGTAAATGGTGGAATATGCATGAGGCACATTATTTGGTGTTTAGTTGAGGCACATCATTTGGTACATAGTTTATTCTTGGTACATGGTACATGGTTTTGGTATACGATTGAGGTGTATGGTTGGATGCTCATCATTGATGTTATGGTACCTACACTTGGTGTATATTATGGTACATAACTGGTGGTGATAGTAAATATTGAGACACATCTTGGTATTTTTATGGTTCAATAGTTGATGATGATATGGTACATTTCTAGAGGCACTTCTTGGTGATTTTGGTACATGGTATGGTACAGATTCTAGTACATGGTTTATGTACATGGTATGGTACAGGTTTCTATACATGGTTGTTGAGCATGCTATGGTGATGGTTTTAGTATCCATGTGAGTGGATATGGTTATAGTTGGTTGATGATGGTATATCATTGATAGAGACAGTGACAAGGACAGTGATAGGTTGGATGATTGGTTGATCATCAATTACAGGTCGATGTGATAGTGGTAGTCATAGGGTGATGTGACAATGCTAGTGACTATTTTTTTTATGACAGTGGAAGTTATTGTTACCCATGATTTTGGTCATCGTGATGATGTATTGATGATGGTGTACTCAGGCTATTTATAAGAAATTTCTCCTGAGAAAAAGTTATTTTCATCTCTTCCAGAAAACTCATCTTTGAAGACTGTTCGCAGGCTGCTAGTATATTTGCCTGGGAGAATGCATGATTCTCACAGGCTTCCTTAAGCTAGGGTGCGAGAAGTTTACACTATGTTGAACTGATAGGGTGCGAACTATTTCTAAAACAAGGAAAAAGATGAATTCTTGATGCTTCTAGAAGGGAATCTTCTAGAAGGATGAGATGGCATTCGAATGGTTATCCTAGTACTGGATTATATTTTGGGATCATTCCTATCCAAGTAACTAATTCATTATCTCCTATATATTGAGGGAATTCTCATGGAAAAAGTTAGAAGCAAAGTTAGAAGCAAGATTCATTGAAGAATTAGTGAAAGAATTGTGTGAAGAATTGATGCTACAGAAGCTAGGAGACTCCAGCAAGTTCATCCAAAGGCGTTGATCTTCTTCATGCAAGTGAGCAAGTGTGTGTGTCGGAACCAAGGGCCATCTAAAGGAATTTTGCGACATCAAGGCTCAGGTTGTAATATTTACTTTCCATTAATATGATACAGTAATATGTCCCTTTCCCATAAAGCTAAGTTCACTTTATTGTATAACTCCTTGATCATATACATAGATTGACTGTTGAATAGATTGTGCTTTCTTCACTTTGGTTGGTTTGTGTTGTCTTGATCTTGGCTGCACAAGAGCACTGGAGCGAAGCAGGAGAAACAAAGATCAAAGGAAGCAATAATAAGGTATGTTCTTTGTTCTTGCCTCCTATTTAATTCAATAGTTGAAATCTAGGGAAAGAGTCATATTCTATCTTGCTTTGTTCTAGATCCAGGTGGATCTAGGGAGATTGGTTTGTGTCCGCACTTATGGATTTATCCAATAACAGTTATAGGTTGATTAGTGATAGTGACAGTTTGAGTCTACACTTTTATTTCAAGTTGGCATGATGGGGGAAGGAAAGGGGGTTGTAGCCTCCTTCTGGTTGGTGTCAGAGAACATAGGGAGTTGGAGCTTCCTTCAGGTTGGATCCCGTAAATCAGGGGGTCATAGCCTCCTTGCAGTTGGAGCTAGAGGATATAGGGAGTTGGAGCTTCCTTCAGGTTGGATCCTGTAAACTAGGGGGTTGGAGCCTCCTTCTGGTTGGTGTCAGAGAACACAGGGAGTTGGAGCTTCCTTCAGGTTGGATCCCGTAAATCAGGGGGTCATAGCCTCCTTGCAGTTGGAGCTAGAGGATATAGGGAGTTGGAGCTTCCTATGAATGAAATATTGATATATGTAAGAAATATTTTTTTGGTTTTCTCCCACTTGGGTTTCCACGCAAATTCTGGTGTATTGTGTATCTGATGTGATATTGTTGAATGGTAGTGTTTATTTTTATATTCTAATGATATATTGAATGAAATCATAAATAATATACTATTGATAAAGCTGAAGTTTATATATTGTGATTGAAAGTGGTAAAAAGAACTCATACTAATTCACCCCCCCCTCTCAGTATTCCAACAATTGTTTTTAGAGTGGGTCCTTCAAGAAAATATTTTAACCATTGGAAGGAATATCATGGAGTACGCTAAGATTGGGATACCATAGTTTGATGGTCAGAATGGTTTGAGCTATGAGATATGGAGAAACAAGATGAAAGCATTTCTAGGAGCACAGGGGTATGATGTTTGGTACTCAGTTGTTATTGGATACATCGGTTCAAATAAACAAAATATTGTAGCCAAGAAGGAATTGAAGAGAAACAACAAAATAGAAATGTATTTCATCTTGGAAGGATAACCAGATCCAGTAAAAGAAAAAGTGGGACAATGTTCATCAACTAAAGAACTTTGGGATAGGCTACATAATCCATACTTTAAGGAATCCCATCCTATCTCATAGCCAAAGCATAATAATAAAAATAAATAAGATGTTGAAGAAGAACGAGATGAAATATTCTCTTCATGTCAGACAGATTCAGAAGATGAAGACTGTGAAGAAGGCATAGTAAATCTTGAAGAAAAATTAATCAACACTTTAAACTATCTGACGAAAGAAAGAAGGAAGAACAAGTCACTTGGGGAAGAATTGATCGAGCTAAAGAAGGGGTCTCAAAATCCCAACTCTAAATAATTCTAGTAGATGACCACAAACCTAAAAGTCCAATTAGAATAATCCAGGAGTATTGAAGAAGCATGCAAAATTCAGTTGGAATAAAAGAAGTTTCTAGAAGCCAAAATAGTAGCACAGAGAAAGGAAGCAGAGAAGAGACAAAATATTTTGACCAACCATCTCAAGGAAATATTTGAGGACTTAAATAAGCTTGAATCATAATTCACTCAACAAGAAATAATACTTGAAGAATAAATTGTCTCCTTGAAGACCTAACTTGAAGAAGCAAAGAGAAAGGAAGAAGTCATGAAGATCCAAATGATGAAGAAATAAGAATATTGTAAGAAGCTTGAAGAAGAAGTTGTTACATTAATAGTTAAAGTTTTCAAGCTTAGCAAGAACATTAAAGAGAGAGAAATTTCCACATCATCAATAAAGAAAGTTGAAGGGAAGTGTTACAGGTTTCTATAAAGGAAGAATGAAGAGAAGGATAAGAGTTATGCATAAGTCATCAGAGGCCCTATTAAGAAGGGAGACTATGAGCCCTCAAAGAATACCATTCCAGAAATGAATAAAACTCAAGAAGAAGATTACATAAGAGACATATATCAAAGAATACCCTCCACTTTCAGGTATCAAATAATTTTCAATCATTGTGAATGAAACAACAAAAGAGAATATCGTGATTATCCAAGGCATGAATTTAGAAAGATGACATCACAAAGGAGATCATTCACTCCCAGGTATCAAAAACAATTTATGGTCATTGTTTTACTTGTAATAACGATGGACATAAAGTTGTAGATTGCATATCTTATGGAATAAATGGTCAATCATGAAATGAATATGTGACTCCATACAATATTGAATGTTACAAATTTCATAACTATGGATGCATAGCTCGTGACTATAGAATCATGATGGATAATTCCATGAAAGAAAACAATGATATCATATGCAAGAAGGTTTGGAAAAGAAAGAAAGAACATGTGAATAAAGAATGGGTAAGGGAATAATAGATGAATGAATAAATCCTAGAGATAATACTCTCAATATTTGTAGTGGTGCAAGATCATGATGAATCTACAGGAAAAGAAGAAGATATCAAAATTCAAGAAGATGATAAAGAGGAAGATGTCAAAATTCATGAATATTATGAAGAGGAATATTACTCCGCATTAGGGTGGATTTCTCCACCTTTATAAGCCATATAGCTTGGAGACTCCTAGTAAATATGAATATTGAAGACGAGGACTCTAGGCAGTAGCTCTATAGATCTAAAAACTATATTTTGACCAGACTGAATTGTTTACATATTTTGGAAAGGTGATTTCAGAAAGGATGAATGTCTTGTGATAGTTTGACTATTTGAAGAGTAGCTTTCGAAACACATTTCCATGATGGTATCAACTAACATTTATGAAGTATATCATTGACACACTTTTCAGGAAGAGATTCATGAGTGTATAGAGGATTCCAGGTATGTATTCAGACAGGGACACATTCAGTACAGATTGTTGCAGACATGTAGAGTCTAATTTTAATATTGAATAGACATCTTGAAAATAAGGAATATGTAGTGATCAATTGCAGAATATTCGAAGAAGTTTTTAAAATGGTAAAGTGACAGATGGGTCAACATTGTGTGCAGTTTAGTAGCAGAGTCATGGATAGTTTTATGACATATGTATAGAGATGATTTCATGAGATATTTGGAAGGTCTAGTAAAGATTACAAAAGACATGAGTTAGAGAAGATGCATAATAGTGGATGAAAGTATATTGATAGGTGAAATTAGTCAATCACAGGAAGGAAAGAAGTGAAAGGAACAACAGAATAGGGGAAGAGAAATCATCAACATAAGTAATATCGTTAGAAGGAATTTGTTGAATGACATGATCATTGATATCTAAGTTGTGAACTTGATAAGCCATGAATACTTGAAGTCAAGTAATTTTGAATGCTTTTTATATATGTCAATGAATTACATGAGGAGAAATGAATGGACAAAGAGCACCGGAAAAGAGGAAAGAAACAATATACATGAAATACCACATTGATCTACATGACATATTGCAGAAAAGTCAAGGGGAAATAAATCGTCGAAAAAATAGATCGGGAAAGAAATATCAGAATCATGAAGATAAGAGGAGACATATCGAGCTGGGGAGTTACCCTTTTACCCATGATGTCAAAGAGGGAGAATGAAAAAGATCACAACAGAAAGTTTAGAAGCATGAAGACATTGGGAGCAGCCCCAAGGGGAGATACCCTTTGTCATTGATGTCAAAGGGGGAGAGAAACAAGAGGAGAGAAAGATCAAGAGAATTGGTCACAAGTGGAGTATGAGTGTTGGTGTATGAATGTTTCCATCAATATCAAAGGGAGAGATAGTTGGATAGCTCATTATCATTAATGTTGTTGGATAGTTGGTTGTCATTGATTTCAGCATAAGTGGTTATCATTGATGTCAACAGGTGTGATGGGTGCATTTGAAGAAGTCTACAAGACTCCCGAGAGGTTTGGTCATGAAGCTCAAAGTTGTTTGAGGAATAAGGACATGAAGGACAGTGCAAAATTCAGGTAACACACTCATATGTGGATAGTCCTCATCATCTTGTTTCCAATGGTAGGTGGTACATCAAATAGTTCCCCACGGTTGAAGAGTTATGAGTTCATGAAGTCAGAAGCCCCGAAGAATGGTTAAGAAGCCCTTAAACAGTTGAAAGTCATTAATTAAAGGGTAAAGTGGTTGTAACATGAAAGAACAGGTTGCCCCAAAAGTTAAGGAAAGAAGTTACTTTGGCAAGGTATAAATACACAACAAGAAACCTCTCATAAGTGCTTTCACACATAAGTTTATTGAATATATATCAAGTGAGAAAGTGATATATTGACTAATTTGAGACAAAGAATTTGAGGTAACGAAGGAGAGAAAAGGTTAAAGTTTTGGGATTGCAGAGGTGAGCGAGGGTTTTGGAAAAACCCTAGTTTGGCTGACCCTCGCATGTCAGACTACTAATGTCCCACGATCCACCCCCGCGGGTTAGTTAGTTCATGTCACATGAGGCCTTGTGTGAGAACAATATTCATCCAATGAAGCTAAATCATACCTAAGGAAGGATGCTAGTACCAAGTTTTTGAGGTTGAGGAAGAGTTACAGTTCTGAAATCTTGTGTATCGGATCAACTATAGGTTTAAAGTTATGTCTATATGCATTTTTTGAGGGTTACATGTTGGTGATGTTATGTGGCGTGTCTTTGGTATCTTTGTGAATTGTGGTATATTCCTTGAGTCACATATTTGATACTTATCATATGGTTTGTTGTATGTTATATGATTGAGGAATATCATCAGTGATATGGAACATGTTTTATGGTATCTCTTGGTACATGGTTTATGAATGATGGCACATGCTTGAGGCATGTCTTTAGTATCTTGTTGATACATTGGTACATGCTTGAGGCACATCTTATGTGCGTGATATGAGGCATATTTTGGTACATGTATGGGGTACATTTCTTGGTGATATTGATGCATGTTTGAGGCACATCTTGCTAAGTTTATGACACATGTCTAAGGTATATGCATTGGATGCTATGGTACATGATTGAGGCATGTATTGGTGATGTTGGTACATGGTTGAGTTATACACTTGGTGTATGGTGGCACATGCATTAGGCACATTATTTGGTGCTTGGTTGAGGCACATCATTTGGCACATAGTTGATTCTTGGTACATGGTACATGGTTTTGGTATACGATTGAGGTATATGGTTGGATGCTCATCATTGATGTTATGGTACCTACACTTGGCATATCTTATGGTACATGATTGGTGATGATAGTACATATTGAGACACACCTTGGTAATGTTATGATTCAAGAGTTGATGATGATATGGTACATTGCTAGAGGAACTTATTGGTGATTTAGGTACATGGTTGATGTGCATGGTATGGTATAGATTTTGGTACATGGTTGATGTGCATGGTATGGTGATGGTTTTGGTATCCATGTGAGTGGATCTATTTATAGTTGGTTGATGGTGGTATATCAGTGATAGAGACAGTGACAAAAACAATGGCAGGGATAGTGAGAGGTTGGATGATTGGTTGATCATAAATTATAGGTTGATGTGATAGTGGTAGTCACAGGTTGATGTGACAGTGAGACTGATAGGTTGGTTGATGAAATTGGCAGTTACAGGTTGATTAGCGGTAGTGATAGTTTGATTCTACACTTATGTTTATGGGTGACAGGACAGGGCAAGTAAAGGAGGTTGTATCCTCCTTTCGATTGGTGTCGAAGAACACAGGGAGTTGGAACCTGTAAATTAGGGGGTAGTAGCCTCCTTTTCATTGAAGCCAGAGAATACATGTAATTGGAGCTTCCTTCAGGTTGGAGCCTGTAAACTAGGGGGTTGGGGCCTCCTTTTAGTTCTAGCTAGAGAATTCAAGGAGTTGTAGCTTCCTTCATGTTGGAGTTTGTAAATAGGGGGTTGGTGCCTTCTTCCAGTTGGTGCTAGAGAATTTGGAAGTTGGTGCCTCCTATGAATTTAATATTGATATATATAAGAAATCATTACATGGTTTTCTCCCATATGGGTTTCCATGTAAATTTTGGTGTATTATGTATCTGATGTGATATTGTTGAATGGTATTTCTTATGGTTATATGTTCATGATATATTGAATGCAATCATAAATGATATATTGTTTATAAATTTGAAGTTTATATATTGTGATTGAAAGTGGTAAAAAGTACTCATATTGATTCACCCCCCCACCCCACTTCTCACTATTCCAACAGAGACCACCTATCTAAAAATAATTTTCCATATTCTAGCTCTCAAAGATTTAACATCTCCCCAAGGTTAAGCACTTTCCCTATATGGAAACATTGATTTTTAAATCCATAATTAACCCAGAACTCCTAGTATTTGTGTAATGTGAGTTCATCTATGTTATGTATTCTTAGATACTAGGACCACCAAAGTTCCTTGTAAAATGCATCTTCCTTGTGAAAACCTCAAAATAGAACTAAGGTTTTGAAGAAATAACTTACTTTTCAATGGAGCTCCTTTGTGAAAATAGGATTTGTGGGGGTGAATTTGAAATGATCATAATTCCTAAATATTGATCGAAATATCTATTATGGCCCCAATTCCAAAATTTCACAACCATTATTCTTCTAGTGGCATTGGTCTTCCAACAATCTGGTACATAGACATAAACAGAAGTGCATGCCATAAGAATTTCCTTGGAGGGTTTAGAGTTCCAACTTGAAAGCGTTGTAACTTCTATTATGTCACTCAAAATCACTATTATGACCCTAATTTTGAGATACCACAACTACTCTTTTTTTTCTAGCATTGGTTCTATTGTAATATGTTTCTAAAATGGAGAGATAATCAGACCAAAAAAACACAATTCACCTTGAAATGGGTGTAACTCATATAATACTTCTTCAATTCTTTATTATGGCCCAAATTCTAAAATACCACTACTACTATGCTTCTATTGTCACTTGTTTGGCTACAATTTGGGAACACTATCAAAATATGCCTGCTTTGCAATACTCATGACCATCACATGCAAAAAGAAAACTAAGATAATATATTTTAAATCAACAATATCTTCACTTCCCATACTCTTATTCAAGAAATTTGCTTTTAAAATTATGTATTTTTGTGAAAGGAATTTAGATATATGTTTTTTTATACTTTGTGTAGACATCTTCAAACATGGATCTAAATTTTGTAGCCTGGTTTTTCCCCTTGAAAATCAACTAAAAGGAAGAAAAAAATATATTCCACTTTTTGCACAAGAAAGAGCTATGATACCACTTGTAGTATACCTTAGTAGATGAAACATAAAAACCATTAAGTTCAAAATAAAAAATTATATCTAAACAAGAATAAACATAATAACATGGATAAAACCCTTAAGGTATGGTAACACTATCAATTTATCCTTTTGGAAGGAATCACTCCACATGTCATTCTTGTTACAAAACAATCCTCAACATATCTCAATACAATGATACCCATGTGTATATACACTCTCTCATGATTATTCCTAAGGATATCTACTAACTACACCTCATTATTACATTTATTACCTCATATTACCTAGTGGGCCTATTTATTACCCAACAACTTTCTAGTGGACCTTATTCCATTATTATGGACACATTACATTATTTATCCCCCTCGAGTACCTCTGTAGGTACCTAGTAGTATAATAATTATCATCAATGGGTACATTGCAATTGTCACCAATGTCTTCTCTCTACTTCCATCCTCCATGCCCAAAATGGGATCTGGTTTCTCATGTGGTAAGATTTTATCCTCATAACAAATAGTAAAAAAGTATCAGTTTTTTTTATTTTCACCTAATATTTTATTTTATACCCAAAATTTTACACACTTTTCAGGTTCTTTTCTACCCATGTTTCTTTGAATGATGTGTTAGCATCATTTTTTTTTATGAATACTAGCTTCCTATGGTTTTCTTATCATTCAACCATAACAACCTGATTAATTTTACCAAAATTTGCATTCATCCTCCCCCTTTTTCTCCTTTTCTCAAGCCAAATCACAACTAGCTCTTTAGATTTCACTAGGAGAAATCACCTCCCTAATTTAGGTGTGTTTCCTCTCTCGATTCCATTTTTACGATAACTATCAACTCTTTTATTGTTAATCGGCCTCATTCACCCTCTAATGATCTCTTTACTAAAATTGGATGAATAACACTACGAAATACTTAGTGATCATAGATTCCCTAGATGATTCCCTTAGCGTTGGTGCTATGCACACAACACTCTTCTTGGATGCCCTCCTATTTTTCCAACAACTCAATGGATTATGGGAGACACACATGAAAATGTCTAACCATTCATCATCATAACATAGAGTTTGATCACACAATTCATCTCATGCCAAATTTTATAGATCCTCAGAGAGAAAAATGAAAGTTCTACACTAGTTTGGGGCATCTTGGATAGATTCTTTCCTCATGAATCCAATCCATCTACCTTTAGATAAGTCCATGTAAGGTATTTTTCTCATGCATGTCTTTTGGCATCGGTCATTTACCTTCTCAATATGACTTATGAAATTATTGATCCTTAGGGGATTCTCTAGGGTGTAGTTCACCAAGGTTAATAAAACTTCATCCATTAAGGGGAACATTTTGAGGCCACCTTGGATATTTCTAAGGGCTTGGTACTCAACACTTTTCTTCCCAAGAAATATATAACCCATTTTCATTATTGCACCTTATTATTCTTCAGCCATATATTCCCCACATGGGGCACATAACTAACACTATTTTGAAAACAATCACAAAGGAACTTCCTGACCTCCTAGTACAAAAGTATGCATAGGTATCCTTTTCATACCCATACCTCTGTAATTTTACTCACATGATAATCAATCTCCTTTCTCTTTACATTCCATAATTTATTTTGGCCTACTTGATCCATGTTGGGTGTGAAGTTTGATTATCTTCTTGGTTCAGAGGTCTTGTTTCAGTAGCGTTTCAACCCCATTACTTGATGGGGCGTGTGGGGGGGGATTACCCCCCACATATATTATCAGGGGGGTCTGGGGGGGTTGATCCACCTGCCCCCCCCCCCCCCCCCCCCCCCC
>ML811022.1:495169-506438 GCA_009831015.1 Picea engelmannii
TTGTATATATAAGTAGTTAGTAATTCATAGTTAGATTAGCATAGTTAAGTTAAGTTTGTTTTATTAGTTTCTAGTTTCCTCTATTTAGTTTAATTTCTTTTATTTAGTTAGTCAGTTTGTTTTAGTTTCTTTTATTAGTTTCTAGTTTCCTTAGTTTAGATTATTTAGCTCAGATCACTTTCTCTTTGGTTTCCTTACAAGACCTTAGAGCGGCCAACGAAGCCGTTAAACTCGTCAGGGTGGTCCATGCCAAACGGCTTGGGTTATTTAGACAACCCCAGACCGGTTCCACTCTCCCAGTTGACGGATGGACTGTTTCACCCGTCAACAAGGTCCCAAAGTACTAAATGGTTTCTAAGTCTAATTCCTGGATAATGTGTTGACGTCGACAGGAATAGACTCGTCGAGGGAGGGCTTTGATGTATCCCCCATCAATGACACGAAACGGACATAGAGGTGTAATTGGTAGATCAAAAGAACATGGACTGACACAGGTTGTGAGACAAGATATCTGGGATGGTTGACTCTTGAGGCGGATACTTCCCTTGAACACTGAGGCACAACAGCGAAACATGACATGGACCAACACTATGTGGTGGGTACCTTGACTTGCATCAGGTGACTCAAAGGAGTGAAAGGAAACTCAAAGGATTGGCTCAGTGCAGAGGTTCAACGAATTATGATGTATGCAAAGCGACAAAGTGCCGTGTTCAAGGGTGACTCTAAGAAGTGCTAGATGATGTTCTCAAGAGACTGCTTGGCTTGCTCCTTTCAATTTTTCCCCCATCCAGATAGATGAGTACCTCTTTTTGATTTAATGAGCTCGAGGAGGATAACACATGCTCGATATAACTCACCTTTGGTAAGTTCCTCTTCCTTTGTTTAACGAACCGGAAGAAGTAAGGGTTCGTTCCCATATGGGTCTGTCGATGTATGCTTTAGCGAGTCCAAAGACAGAAAACTCGAAGGTTTTTCTGGCTTATAGAGTTTGGAAAAACACTTAAAAGAGAACTCTCTCAGTGCCTTTTTCGTACAGTAGTCCAACGAGACCGAAAAAGGGTTAAACTATCGCTCGAAAGACGCTCTTTCTGACCTTTTAACGAGTGTGAAAGAAAGCAAGATCACTTGACAATCTTTTCATATTTTGAGAGTCTGAAAAGGGTTTAAAGTAGACTCCAAGGGGGTTCCTTTTTCGTGTGATCGTATCCGTACGGGTCCGAAAAAGAGATAAAAGTTTACCCGGTTACGTTCTCATATTGTCGAGCTCGAGAACGAACTAAGACTATGCTCATCAATACGACAAGGTGAATACTTCATTAGAACTGCCAAGAATCCTGCAATGCCAGAAGCTACAAACCAGATATTAGTGAAGGCATTTTCACCATTAGAGAAACCCAAAATGACCATAGCTTATAAAAAATGAAATTTTATATATAGCAATTGATTCAAAAACTCATTTACAATTTTCATTTGCAAGGATTTGTGGAGTGTTGGAGAATCTCGATTGGAGCAAATCTTGTTTTTCTCGGTGCCGGAGCTGCGATCGACCATTTTGCTCACCGTTCGAACCAGGTAGGTGCTTGTCCTTTACTCTTTCAATTGCATGGTTTCAATTTTATTTTCATGGCATAATTAATTTAAAACACAAAGCCCTAGGTCGTCCATGTTGAACCAAATCGGCCTCCTTTTACAAGTTAATGAAATGGGGGAATTATTTCACTAAAATGTGTTGGGGAAGGGTAGTTGTGATGTCTACACCCTTGCACTTGATTAGACCGACCATTTCATTGAAAGAAACTCATAGAAATTTCCCCCAAAGGACCCACGCACCCCCTCAAGTCGTTTTGCATTTTTACCATGTTTTAATCATTGTTTGGTAAATGTTAAAGGGTGTGGTGGTTAAAAAGGAAGATTGGATGCTTTTAGATGTCATGGGAATTTGATTTTATGTTTTAAAATGCTTTTTGAAAATCGACGAAATCACAAAAACATGGGGAATGATGAAAATTTTGATTTTTTGTTTTGTAGGTGTATTCGGCAATCATGATCGAATGGAAAGAGCGAGAACATGAGATGGATGATTGAGCCGCTCTACGAAGTCCCCGTACATGGGCTGCTTTGAGGACCTGTGGTTTGCTCAAGTTTTTCAAAAATCAAAAAATGAAAAGAGAGATTCTACTGCTTGAGCACATGATTGGCTTGTGGGATGTTACGGAACAGGGATTCCGTATTGGTACACAACTTCCAACCATCGAGTTGGAAGATGTGTATTTTCTGACCGGCCTCTTGAAAAGAGGGGTCCCCATAGCTTTCACAGGGCAGAGGGCATTACCTGAGCAGGTGGACGTGTATCTGACACGTCATTGTGTTCCGGGAGAAAGATTGGTAGGGGGCAGGATCCCTATCAAGGATATACGAGATCTGGCTCTCCGATCGATATTGTTTGCTATCACAAGTGTGACTGGTAGCACTAGTGCTCATTTGGCCTCGAGATCACAGGTGGCCTATGTTGTTCAGTGTTTAGAGCCAACACTGTTCAATTGGAGTGCGGCGTTCCTTCGGAATGTGAAGGAACAGATCTCGCGATGCATGAACGGTCAGAAACAGTTCGGTTATGGCTCGTTCTTGGTCTCATTTTTCTTGGAGCGCATCCCTCAGATGCAACCTCAGATCGCACTGGCAGTACGACCAGTGGACGAGCCTCGGATGGAGAGATGGACTAGTCTGTCCCCCAGACTAGTCTCGGAGTCAGAGTTTCACTTTACTGGTGACTTCTTCGCCTGGTTGAGACGACAGTACCTCTGGATAGAGGACTTCCCCTACGCTGACGTAGACTTCTGTGGGAGTATGGACTTGATTTTACCCATGGGAGAATATTGGGACGAGTCAGGTAAGAAACTAAGCCATTCCTTGTCGAGTTTTGTTTTTTAAGTTTTTGATGTATATGTATTTTTTTGGGTATGTAAGAGAGTTTTTAATAGATGCTTTGTTTTCAACATGCAGACAAGGGAGCAGTGCGCCCAGTGGATATACCAGTGCCAGGTTATCGTGGCGGTGCCCCAGTTGTAGCAGACCCAGCAGTACCGGTGGTGGGCCTCCGGGAGGTTGAGAGGAACCTCCAAGGCCTTACTATGGGCATCCCTCCTCTACGGAGGGGGGATGTGCCTTTGCATCTGCAGCGGCACACTGTAGGGGTTCCAGAGAATATCAATTCTCTGTTGAGGCGTGTAGTACGCGCAGTATTGTGTTACTCATAGCACAATGTGGCGCGGGGAGATTAGAGTCTCCTCGTGATTATGTTTTTGTATACCTTGTCAGGCAATATTGTATGGGCGGATGGACCCAATATTTTGCTCTCTTACATAATTTTTGATGTAATGCAAACATTTCAGTCATGCCATATATATATATATATATATACAGTTTCGAGTTTTTATGATGCCAATGATTTGTACATGATGATGTCTGTGGTGTGTTTTAATTTACATGTAATGTACAGTTTTTTCTTTCCTTGAATCTTATCTGTGGGCTAAATATCGATCCATGATATAATTAGCTAACGAATCTAAAAACACTATTGAGTTCTCTAGGAATGTGTCTATATTCAATGTAATCAAACATTCGTTCAAGACGACGAACTTGCAAGTGTAGACGCAGTAGGATAGGACTACGGATAGCATAGATGCGGTTGAGTTGATAAACCACGAGTTGGGAGTCTAAGTAAATAATGATACGAGAGATACCTAGGGATGAGGCTTGGGTCAACAATCTGATGACAACGTGATATTCTGCCATATTGTTGGTTGCTGGTCCTAAACAGATGCCTCCTGAACTCACCACCTCGTCATACTGATAAATAACCCATGCCGCCGAGGCAATGTTCCAGGTATGTCGGCTGGCGCCATCCGCGAACCCAAAAAAGATAGGAAAGGCAGACGTCATCTGCGCATGAAAACACAGGCACAGTCATGAGTGGCAACGGAAAAGACTCGAGCACGCGAAAGAAAAGACACACCAAACTAAAATACACTAATGTACAAAGTACACATGCTAGGTGATCTAGGCATAGTACTTCTTAAGGTAAAGCCCGTTTTGGGGCTCTCCCAGGGAAATTCCATCATGGTCTACTAGTTCATAAGCACCTCTATGTAAAACACGCTTCATGATGTAAGGACCGTGCCACATAGGTTCTAACTTTCCTGTTCCCAATTTATCGTGTGCTTGGTCATAAACGAGGACTAATTCCCCTTCTGCAAAGGCTCAAGGTTGGATGGATTTGTCATATTGACTCTTAATTCGCTTTTGATGTGCTTCATTGACGAGAGCAACATCATGGCGTGTTTCGTCCAGCTTGGATAGGTACAAGAATCATTCTTCTTCCGCAGAAGTATGGGGCAGGAGTTCTACTTTCAACTTGAGTGATCGAATTTCGCACTTGATTGGTAGGACGACCTCAATGCCATAGACCAACTGGAAAGGAGTGAATCCAGTTGCGGTTTTCACAGACGTGCGATAGGCCTAGAGAGCGGAGAACAGTTGTAAATGCTACGATGTCTTGTTTTCCCCTACCATACGTTGGATCATGGTTTTTAAGACTTTGTTGATAGCTTCTACTTGCCCATTTTCTTGAGGGTAGTAAGGGGATGAGTTTCAATGGAGAAAACCCAATTTGACATGTAACTCGCTCATCATCTGGTTTTTGAAGTGTGCACCATGGTTGGTGACAATGGCATGTGGTACGCCAAAACGAGTAATGATGTGGTTGAAGAGGAATAGAGCTGCAGTACGGCCATCGTTCAGGAAGGTAGGCATAGCCTCAGCCCATTTTGTGAAGTAGTCGACAGCGACGATGATGTAACCGTGCCCCCCGGCTGAGGTAGGCTTACACTGCATGAAATCGATCCCCCATTTGGAGAAGGGGCCGATGGCAATGATGGGGTGCAGCGCAGTGGGGTGGGTGCATGTCGTCTTGTTAAAGATTTGGCAGGGTGGGCATTTCTTGACGGCCTCGATGCAGTCTTTGAAAATCGAGGGCCAAAAATAGCCGGCACGTAAGATGTTTTGGGTTGTGGCCATACCAGAAAGGTGGCCGCCACAAGCACCAAGGTGACAATCGTTTAAAACACGTTCAGCCTCTTCGTGAGTCAGGCATCGTCGAAGAATGGTGTCAATACCACGGCGATACAAAGTGTCGTCGAGGATGAGATAACAACGAGAGTGGTGACGGATGCGTTGACGTTCTTCGCGAGAGATGTTGGGCTGAAAACGTTGAGTTTGAAGGTAGAGGAGAATGTCTCCGTACCAAGGATCAGAAGTGTTGATGAGGAAGAGAGATTCATCGGGGAGAGAATCTCTAGGTTCAATTTTTTCATTGGCACCAGGGAGAGCACCGATGAGCTCGGCGATCACCAGGGATTTTTTGGCTTTAGCCTTTGCAAACTCGAGATCAAATTCTTGAAGAATAACGATCCATTTCAAATATTTTCCCCCAAGTACTTGACCCGTTAAGACGTGGTACATGGGGTTAGAGTCTGCGATCATCGTGGTGGTGCGTAATAAAATGTAGTGGCGGAATCTTTGGATAGCAATGACGGCTGCCATAGCCAGTTTCTCAACATGCGAATATCTGAGTTCGGGTCCAGATAAACTCTTGCTCAGATAATAAATCACGTGTTCTTTGCCGTTAGAGTCTTCTTGGACTAACACCATCGCAATGGTGGAAGTGGAAGCGGCCAAGTAAAGGATATAATCCTTTTTATATTCGGGAGGATGTAACAAAGGAGCATGGGTCAAAGCGTGCTTGAGAGCGTCGAATGACCGTTGAGCGGTGTCATCCCAAATGAAAGGGACGTTCTTTTGCAATAGCCACATGAATCCCTTAGTAATCTCGGCGTAATTGCAAATGAAACGGCGGAGAAAGTTTTCTTTGCCTTGCAAACTTGGAAGCTGGGTTAAGTTGGTGGGTGGAGGTAAGGCTAGAATGGCCTTGATCTTTAAGGGATCCACCCTGATCCCGTCTTTGGAGACGATGAAACTGAGGAGTCTGATGGATTCGACAGTGAAAATGCATTTATGTGGGTTCAGACGAATCCGATAGAAGCGACATCGAAGAAAGATTGCCCGCAAGTGACCAATGTGATCGGGTCGGTTGGATGAATGGGCGGGTATATCATCGAGGTAAGGTTCCACGATATGTTTGATGTCATGGAAAGCGTAGGACATGGCTCGCTGGAAAGTAGCACCAGCATTTTTAAGGCCAAAAGGTAGCTTTCGATAGGCGAAAGTCCCCCAAGGGCAGATGAAGGCTGTCTTATGTTGATCAGCCGGTAAGATTTCAATATGGTTGTATCCAGAAAATCCATCCATGAACGAGAAGATTACGCTTCCCGCGCAATTATCGATGATCTGATCAATGAAAGGAGTAGGGTAGTTGTCCTTGGGACAAGCTTTGTTGAGATCACGATAATATACGCATACACGGATGGTCCCTAGTTTCTTAGCGACTGGAACGAGGTTGGAGACCCATTCCGTCAAAGGGACAGGGTAAATGAAGCCAGATTTTAGAAGTTTTTCAACTTCTGCCTTTATAGCTGCCAGTTTCTTAGGGTGAACCGGGCGGAGTTTCTGTCGAACCGGTTTTGCGTCAGGGTAAGTCTTGATCTCGTGTATGACGATCGAAGGATCGATCCCTGGCATTTCCTCATAACTCCATGCGAAGACATCACGGAATTCCTTGAACAAAGCGGTGTAAGAAACCACTTCGTCGGGCGTGAAATTAGCACCAAGATTGATGTTTTCCACGACACCTTCTTTGATTGAAATGTCAATCGTGATTGTGGTAGAGATGTTACCCATGTTCCCCTCAGAGAAAGTATCTGGAGTGAGGATAGGGGATTGTGGAGCATCGGTAACATCAGGGGGGGAGACAGATCGTATGTCTTGCACTTCTTCCAATGGTGGAAGAAAAGAGGATCGATGGTGGTTGTCATCCCAGGGAAAATCGTCAATGTTCAGCATTTCCATAATAGATTCATTCGAAGGAAAAATATGGGAAATGTAATCGACGGCGGATGATAGGGAATTTAACCACGAGGGCACCGAATAAGTATCGAGTGCCAGTAAATGTGAAGTGTTTGAAGAGGGAGAGGTAGATTGAATGGCTACATATGCGACCTCGGCTGGGCTCAGTGGCATCGTGTCTCCGAGCGCATCGAATTCCAAAGGACTAGGCACAACCCAAGGATCTGATGATTCCAGGGATTGATAAGGCATAGTCGAGATCATGTTGACAACGACAAGATGATGTGCGGTGGGTGGAAGTGGTGTAGGGAAAGTACCCATGAGGCTAGAATCTTTCAATAAGCCAACACCAACGCTTTCATACATAACCAGGTGGTCTCCCAGAAATGGAATATTGTTGGTAGCAAGGATGCGAGCATCGGGTGTGCAAAAATCAAGCTAATCGATGGTAACAATTTTTCCTTGATGGGGGAATTGTACACATAGAAACACCGATGAGGCGACGTCGGTCATCGCGTAAAACCAACTTCTTCTGAGTAACAGATTGTAATCGAGGGGAGCATCGACCACCTCGACATCAATGGTAACAGTTTTGCCGCCCAATTAGACAGCGAGGGATTGTAGTAATCCGTGAGGATGGAAACCTCGTCCATCGAAGGCATGTAACATCATAGGGGATTTATTAAGGGCAGGTGATTTCAAACCTTTCCAACAGGCTAGAGACATGACACAAGTAGAGGCTCCCTCATCCAGGATAGTTCGATGAATTTGTTGGTTATGAACAACAAGGTCGATTTAGAAAGCTAGCTGGTGGGAGAGTCGCGGTTGATAATCATCCAGATTAAACGTGATGTAGTTGGATGACTCGGGATCGAAAGCACCAATGGCAGCTAAGAGCGTCCTACGTTGATTAGGACAGTGTTGTAGAACTTCCAACGCGGACATGGCACACGGGGCTTGGGCCAAATCCTCTACAATATTGTAGTTTTGGGCAGCCCGTGAATTAGGATTGAAAGTGGATTTCCGGATGGTACTCTTACGAGGGCGTAAGATGGAGTCAAAAGATGGTTTCTCGATCTGAAGTGGCCCGGATGGAGGGCTGACAGATGGAGGATTAACAGAGGATGGTAAAGGATCTGGCGAAGAACCATTAGCAGTCTTCGACTTGTCGAGTTTAACTGGCGTGTCGTATGTCGCAGAACGAGTGGTTAGATTAACCCCGTTGAACATGTAAATGTGTGCTCTTGTCGAGGCTTCATCGTGGGGTTGGTTGGAACTGCCCCCCGGCATGGGGGTTTGTGCAACCAACGATTTTTGCTGCGTAAAAGGCTAAGTGAGCACAGCGGGTTGCGAATTTCCTTTGAAAAGTTTGGCCACTTCATCGCGATGTGGGCAGTCTCAAGTGTAGTGATCGTCACCACAAATGAGACATGGGAATTTCGGTTTTCGCTGAGGTTGTTTTCCGGCAGTATGGGTTTGCGGTTGGGTTTTGGGTTGTTCGTTGTTATTATTTTTCTTTGTTTTTTTTCTCGCTTTCTTCTTGCCCCCAGGTTGTTGTGAAGGTTTTGATTGGACCACATTCACATCAGAGACTTGAGTTTGTGTGGGGGGGGTAGAAGAGGGTATAGTCGGACTGGGAGCAACTGTTGAGGCAGGCCGCTGAATCGTTCCAGTGGACTGGGTGGTAGATTGAGTCTTGACGGAGCCAATAACTCCATCCGCATGCGAAGCAGTCGATGGTTTGGATGGGTCGTTAGTGGCATGGGTGGCGTTCGGTATCAACTCATACAGAGTATCGGATTGTGAATAGACTAAGTCTAAGTACTGAGCTCAGGCGATGGCTTCTTCCTCAGTGACCACGCCGCCCATGGCAACATCTTGAGCTATCTAGGGTAATAATGATTTCATGAACCATTCTGCTAATAATTGGTCAGGGATGACCGCTTTAATTAGCCTTCGTCGTCTTCTCCATTCATGGATATGATCGGAGATGTGTATGGAAGTTGTCTGACGAAGAGAGGTTAACAGTTCAGTACCCGTCTCGTATCGGATGGGCAGTTGGAAATGTGTGAGGAAGGACATAGCGAGGGAGTTGAAATCGTGAAAGGATGCACGTGGTAATTCAATATACCATTTCACGGCGGAACCCGTAAGTGTTCGTTCGAAGAGACGCAAACGAATCGAGTCGTCCATGAGGGATTTTGATGAGCACCACAAATGGAAGGTCATTACGTGGTTGTTCGGGTCTTCTCCCGACTTTTCATCGAATTTTGGGATATCAGAGGGCATTTTTGCTGGAATGGCTGGCCAAACCGTAGAATGATGAATGGGATCATTCGTTAACCGAGATAAATCTGGAAGGTCCAGAGTGGCTAGAAAGGGTAGTTGTCGGTTAACCTGTGGGTAGTGCTGGTGTGGCAGGGGGACACCTGTGGGGCCCAATACTGGGTTCTGTGGATAGTTATAACTCGTGGGCCCTCTCATTTGAGGTTGGTTTTGACCAAGTTACATAGGATTTGAGACGTTTTGAGAAGTGTTTGTGAGCAGAGGATAACCGGATGGGTTTTGTGGATTATATGTTGGGTTGGGCATTTGTCCATGGGGGGGTTGTTGCGAAGTCTGAACGTTTTTCCCCGTGGAGGCATGTGGGTTTCCTTGAAAAGGAACGTTCCACGGGTTAGGTGCAGTAGGCACATTTTGTCCTGTGGAGGCATGCGGATTTCCTTGAAAAGGGATGCTCCAGGGATTGGGTGCGACGGACACATTTTGTCCTGTGGAGGCATGCGGATTTCCTTGAAAAGGGATGCTCCATGGATTGGGTGCGACAGACACATTTTTTCCTTGTGGTTGATGGTGGACTCCGACTTGAGGTTGCCCCCCAGCATGAGGGTGCCCCCCGAATGGAATTTTCCCTCCGGTGGGAGGATGCCCCCGAGCTTGAGGTAGAGTTCTCGGGATTTGAGGGCCAGACGTAAAAGATTGACCAATGTTGCCGATTGGGTTAGGGCCACCAAGGACAGTCCCTCCGGGTTGTTGGATAGGTATGGAACTTCCCGGCACCATTTGAGTAGTGGTTTGGGCAGTAGTGATAGCGGATGCGTTCAGTGCCTTAAATCCAAAAGGGAGATTAGGTCTTAGTGTTACAGGTGTGTCAATCGGGGCTTGATTAACTACCGCATTATCGGCCGGAAAGGTCGGAATGTGCGGGGCCATTGTTGAATGGGTCGTTTGGAGGGGAATAGTAGGTCTCGGGCCAACAAATGGTACGTTCGGGTCAGCGGGTGGTATGTTCGGACCAACGGTTGGTGTGGCTGTAAAAGTGGTAGCACCGGTGAAGTGATTTGGGGGTACCGTGTAGGAGGAAGATGCATCGACACCTTCTCCTGTTCCATAACGATCTTGCACCAAGCGTGGTGGACTCCGAACAATATCCGCAGTCCAAAAGGGGTCATCGGGTAAAGGGTTCTGAGGAGACCCGGCCGGAACGTTAGAAGGGTTCATGACAACAAATTCTCCAGCGGAATTTAGGTGGAGGATTTGTCATTCATATCCCTCCGGAATGCGATAAGCTTCCGGGGATTCCGAGACAATTCTAAAATTCTCCAAAGGGATGGGAACTTCTTCCTGATAAATTGTGGTGTTTTGAACCTCGCTCTGTTGAGGAGATTGTTCCGTAGAATATGGGGGTAAAGGGGTGTCTCCTTCCATATCTTCTGGAGGAAGTCCCTGTAGCCTTCGCGAGCGTCATGGAGGGTCAATGTTGGCGGAAAAGAGTCGACGAAAGAAATCTATGGCCAACTAGAGAAAAGAAACAGCACACGCTAAAAATATCTAAGAATCACAACCAAGCAAACAAGACCTTCTTTTGATGACCGTACTAGTTGGTGATGAAATCCAACGTCGCGTGATCAATTCCAGAAGGGGTGGGGATAGGGTGGAATAGTTACAATGGCGACCTGCTTAACGGACTTAGGCCTTGGTGCAAGCTTCCACGCAGTAATTGTGGATTTACCCTCCAAGGAGCCCGAGTGAGTTTGACCAATGTCTGCTCCAGGTACAGTGAGACTTCCTGTCACCGTCACCTTGTGTAAGAACCTAAATATTATTGTAACATCCCGCTCTGGCGCACTGAGAACACTTATTATTTGAGGACACTTGCTCGCAAGTAATCTGGACCCTTTTTGATGTTAGACCTTTTATATATGATTATAATGTGATGGACAGATGACATGATGTGTTATTATTTGAT
>ML811022.1:532263-571322 GCA_009831015.1 Picea engelmannii
AAAAACGCTCCTTAGCTGCGGAAAGCGCCACTTTCAACAGCTAACGGGTAAAAAATTCTGCCTTGTGTGCTGTTGAAAGCGGACAGATTTTCAAATTTGAATTTCTCGGTCATAAAAAATCCATTTTTCACATATGAATAGTCTATCGACATATACAGAATCTCATCTTTCCAATGGTGTTGTCAGATCTTAATTTGAAGCTCAGGAAGGGATTGAAAAGTTCCCTGCAAGTTTAAGTGTCATTTTTCCATTTGCAATTCAAAACTCCTAAACGATCCTTTGTTAATAGTGTCTGATATGGAAACAAAGGTTTGATTTGATGCTGCCAACCCGGGAGTACAACCTCTGTTAGCTGTTGATAATCTTGACTTTCCTCAGCGTGCCTCTTGGTAAGCCCCTGTTATCTGCGGAAAGTATGTACTTTCCACAGCGCGCCACTTTGTAGAAGACCTTCCTTAGCTGTTGAAAGCATGTATCTTTGACAACACGCCATCCGAGAACTGACTTTAAGAACCTTTAAATATTTGACACTTTCAACAGCGCGCCAACTGATGAAACGATCTCCTTAGTTGTTGAAAGTGGGCACTTTCCACAGCGCATAATGAACCTTTGAAAACAAGTTAGCTGTGGAAAGTAAAAAATGACAAAAAGGAAGACTTTACAATCCAAATTATTTCTAAGTCAAACCAAAATCTAAAATTTTGCAGCTAAAAGACTCAACAATGAATTGAGGAAACTATCGATAGCCGTGCTATCCACCATAGAACCTGACCAAAATAATGGTGCTATTTTGGGAGTTAACAGATATGTTCCACTATTTGTGACTATACGTTGTTGATCAAGTACTTGTGTGTTACTTGGTGTGGTATTGAACCACTGGATTGTAGTTATGTACTACTATGTATAGACATAGTTGTGTTCTATTTGTATTCTAATTGCCTTGAAAACTATCAGCAGTTTATTGGAGATAATCATCATCCAGACGAATGATGAACAGAGATTTTCCAGATAGAAAATAGTTCAGAGCATTATAAGAATGACTCTTGTGTCACTCTATGGTGTGAGTGAATTATCTAGCATCATGTCTGATTACTCAGATGAAGTATGGTTTCGAGAGATGATGCAGATGATGGTGATGGTGATGTTCATGATCTAGTCATGAGATAGTCTAAACGACTATGTTGATGCTATCGGGTAAATGGTATTATTTTTTGCTCAAGACCATTACCTGTAATACCTCCATAGCTAGGAGGGACTGTTAATATTATGGTAGCTGCGGGAGGTATTTACCTCCACGTGTAAACTTGACAAGAATAGAAGACTCCGGAAAGAAAGAGAAAACCCTAATGAGTTGGCTAATAACCCTAGAAGTCTTGTCGGCTCAAGAAGACAATTTATATTAGGTTATTAGCCTCCAAGAAAAGAAGTCGGCCAGAAATAATAATAATATACTGAACGAACACATATCCAGAAAGAGAAGTTGGCCCTAGAAAATCTGGCAGAACCACTATAAATATAGGGCGCCAATTCTCATTTGACACATCTCAGAATTGCAGAGCAACAACTAGTGCGCACTACAGTTCCTAGTTTGGTGCACACGTGTGGAGAAGAGTTGCAGGTGCAGTTGTTGCAGCTAGCAATTTGGGTTTTGGCTTGGACTATCTCTTGGCTAGGGTTTGGACTATCTGACCAGCTATTGTTGGTGTGCTATCCTTGGAGGAAGATGCACTACACCTTGTTTGGCTATCTATACTAGGTTTTGCTTCCGGAGTAATTCTCAGTCAAGGTTAAGGTGCTCGGAGGGTGGCTTCGGCCTATGGTTGGGTGACGAGGGTATCATCAATGGTAAAACGAGCACACAATATTTTATATTCTAACACGTCACCCAACCAAATAACCATCCTTTTTTCATATAAAAGGAGGTGTTGGGGTCTCATTCCACATCTAGACATAAGAACAGTGAAACTTTGCCCATTTCACATCCCCTCCTTGCCCCAAGTAACTGCAGCCCTTTTGTGAGAATTGCCTCAGAATTCCCCAATTTGCCTTCCTTCCTCCATCATAAACCCATCATACTTCCCAAGAAGAAGGTTGAGAAGAGAAACCACATGGAGGTGCACTTGGAGCTTGGTGAAGAGGAGCCCAGACCAGGTTCGTGGAGTAGTAGCTGGATTTGGTTGTAAGTGATCAATGTATTATCAATAAAAGAAGTAATTTTCCTGTCCCAAAACATGATGTGTCGAATGTTTCCATTTGATTTATGTTTTTATTCTAACGTCTAACCCTTGATTTATATATGAATTGCATTCTTGTATTTTTTTGTTTATCTATCTTTGAATGCAGGCCAGCCTTGGGAGGAGGTGTGTAGTCAACAAAGCTATCAAGCACGAGAGCATCATCATCGGACGCGGAGTAGAGGTACAATTACTCGATTCTTCTCATTTTTCTTTTCATGTATGAGTCTAGGATATGTTTGGGGTAGTTAGAGAAGTAGGAGACTTTTAAACAGTTATTGATCTAGCTACAATGTAAACCCTGGTGTATCCATAGGGGGGGGTTTCTCGCTAGCAAAACTGGCGACCATACTGGGGAAGCCTCTAGGGTTTTAGGGGATTTTTTGGGTGTTTGATTGGTTTTATACCTTTTGAGTTTTTGTTGAGTCTGCTGAGTCTTTTAAGGGATTTTGGTTACCTGTTGGTGCCATACCAGTTCTCCCTGCCATGTCAGTCTGTCTATTTTCTTTTATTTTTTAAGAAGTACAAAGGTGTACATGCCATGATGTGGGTCAGCACATGTACATATGTGCCTTGCTTTATAGACAACTTGCGTACATACACAGGTTGCTTAAGCATCAGTAGTGTACCTGTGTCAAGAAAAACAAATTTAAGAGGAGGAAATCAACCTCTTCCCTAATTGAGGTCTTACTTCTCAGGGTTTCTTGACTGAGTTCAGTGTCTCTATTTTTACAGTCATAGACTAGGTTAGATGTTAGTTTGCTTGTCTTTTTAAAAGATTTCTTGTGTTTAATTCTGAAAGGGTTTTAGGCGAGTCTTTGAGTTTGTTGATCAGCCTGTTTTGTGTCTTTAGTGACTCCCTGCGAACCGCAGTGGCCCAGAGGTCAGTTTTAGTCTTGTATTGTATTTCATTCCCCCCTTTCATTTGCTTTAAATAAAAGAAAAAAATATTTATTTCAATTTTTTCCTATTTGAAGCATTTACAAAAAGAAAAATATTTTTCATTTCTTAGTTTGGTAAAATAGTTAGGGTTAGTTATTTTACTTGAAAGGAAAAAGAGTTCATTTTTTAAGTTCTTTATTGATTTATTAGAACTTAAGTAGCTCGTAGTGGAGTGAAATTTCGTTTTAGGTATTCTTTTTAAAGATCTTGAAAAGAGTTAGTTATGAAAAGTTGGTTACAAAGAGCTAGTTGAAAATCTTTATTTTTCTAGAAGTAATTTTTCTTTCAAGTTTTCGTTTATTTTCTCCTCTTTCATCTCTCATACACATCACTAGTTTCATTGTCGTATCCTTTGAGTTAAAACAAGCCATTTAAATGAACGTTAATTTAAAATTAATTAGACTTTTATGTTTGTAGTGTCAATCAACTAGTTTATGGTAGAGCCTTGAATTAGGTTGGAGAGGAAACACTTTAAGGATTATAAACAAACATTGGAATCAGAGCTAGGGAGTGTAAAAGTAGAGTGATGTGAAAGTTATTTGGGACACCCCTCTCACACAGGGGCTAAACATGAGGTCGTGTAAGGAAATGTAGCAGAGATAACCCCACCAAAGACGGACCAAACGTAGTGGGGAATGCATATTAAGGATCTGCCATGGGATACTATCGTTTTCATTTGCCTACAGAGCTTCGTGGACCTCGAATATGTTCAATATCCTTAGTTGTCTTCCGAACCACTTGCTTTCGATACCCTCGATAGGTTTCAGACTTGTTATTCTGCGCCTTTCATTCCACTCGACTGTCAACTGTACCCACCTGGTGATTGTTTACAAGATGGAAACTTAGTTGCATTTATTCTACGGACTTACACAAGTGACTATGGGGGTATATTACGGTACCTAGGTAAGACGTCGGGTAACACTTTGCAGATTATACTCGGAGGGTTCTTTCGTGTTTGAGTTTCACTTGCACTAGTAAGTTGCTCTAATGTTGGTTGGCTTAACTGTTCTTCCAACTAGATAGTGGTTTGCTTGGTTTATCTTGTAGGAACTTTTCTAGTGTGTGCTTGGTTTTAAACATTAGTTAAAGCCTTAATGTGTCCTTGATCTTTTCACAAAGTGGAATATCAAGAGCTCCGTCAATCGTGAAGGCTTCAAGGCCTGTCGTCAGTTGCAGTAGAGCCACCAACTCCACCATTACAGTGAATACTTGACCAACAAGGGTCATACGAAGTGACCGAGCCACAAGATACTATGCACGAGCCTGCTCCAAGAGGACATTACTCGAATCCAGAGGAACTTACTATTTCTGACTTATGAGCGGAAGCTCTAGGGCCAGCCAACCCTCCAATCACTAACTTGTCAACGCCAATTTTGGTACAAGTTGTCCCTCCAAGGGTAACACCTTACGAGTGTCAGATAGTCTTGTAAGAAGCTATGGAAGAAAATGTTGCTACTTCATGTAGGAGTCCTCACACTCCATTAACGACTGTCACCACAGGGGGTACTCTGCCTCCTAACCCACCTTCATCGGTCTGGACCACAGTGGTCTCAAACCCCTCTACCTCGGGCAGTGGTCTGATACTATCTGCAGTGACGACCAATGCTTTTTTTACACAGAGTGCGACGGACCCTCCATTTTCATATGGGATGCCTGGATTTGATACGAACTTTGTCCTTACCTACTCCACCTTACAGACCACGGGTCTAGGGGCAGGGAGATCAAATTCTCCCTTGCAAGGGTCCATTGGGGGCACCACAGCCTCCTATAATGCCATCTTTTATAGTGGAGGTCATATACCTCCTCTGTCCCCCTCGCTCGGTGGCACTTTCCAGCCACTCGTCTGGCCTAACACAAACTACAGCTTGTTTGAATCTGGCAGTCTAGGACCTTCTTCTTACACCATGCTAGTGGGATCCATGTCATTCTCTTTGTTTGGTGCATTTGGTAATAATGCTTTTTCGTCAGCTGCCATCTCGGGTGGGGGAAACCCTAATTTTGGACAACATAATCCTGTGCAGGGTACTATTCCTACACAAGGGGAAAGTACAGGAGTTTTCTCCTCACAAGGACTTTGGAATCCTTGGTAGGGATCAGTTTCCTCACAAGGGATCTCGATCGGGGGAAACCCCTTCCATGGTCAATGGAACCCCAGGAAAGGCTCAGTACCTATGCCTGTCAGATCGGTTGGGGGAAACCCCTTCCTGAATCTTTGGAACACAATGCAGGGATCGATCCCCACCCAACCATCGTCGTCCAATTACGGGAATCAACCGATGAGATCCCAACAAACACAGTTTCTGTACGTTGGTCAAATCAATGGTGTCTACCAGAATCCTGGCCAACAACCCAACCTTTCCTGGCAACCTAGTGTCAGTCAAACTCCAAGATCCATTTTTCCTATACATAGTACCCAACCCAAACTACCATTTCTGGAAACGTTACATCTTCCAAACTTCTCAAGGTTTCTTAATGACCCAATTTGTCATGATCCACGTTGGCCCCCCATGCCAACTAAGTTTCCCTCGGATATTCTAAAATTAGAAGGAAATCCTAGCAAAGATCCGTGTGACCATGTGTCAACTGTCCACCTATGGTGCTCATCAAACTCGATGTGAGACAACTCCATACAGTTGCACCTGTTTCAACAAACTCTTATCAGGGGTGTCGCAAAATGGTACATCAAGCTCGACCTCTCAAGATATTCTTACTTTAGTGATTTGGTGATGGTTTTCTTGAACCATTTCCAATTACCCATGAGATATGATGCCAGCACCGAATTGTTGGCCAACTTTAATAAGACTAAGGCCGATCATATCTCGAATCACATCCGAGAATGGCGGCACCAGAAGAGCTTGATCAAGGTACAGGTCCCACCATCTTTCATGTTAGAGTGGTTCCTGAAGTATTTGGTACCGCAATTATCCAAGGACATTACAACTTCGAGAGTGTTTTCAGAGGAGGAGATGATAATGAGAGTGCAATAGCTCAAACAAATATACTCTTAGTTTGTCTCACTCTATGATATTTTTCCATATGTGTGATGGTCCATCCTTGACAAGGCCAGGCAAAAGTCTGGACTACATGTCAATGGTATAGTTGGTTCAGCACGAGGAAATTCCACTGATCAACTATCAAATCAATTGCAACAATTTTCGATACAACAGACAATGTCCAACCAAACCTCCAGTTCGGCTGCTCCCCCTACCCAAACGTCGAATGTACACAGTGTGTAGTCGACGAACCCGAAGGCCAACCAATAGCCTGACAGAAATAAAAAACAATGAAACAAGAAGGGCAAAGAGGATAAGAAACCTAACAACAATGTTGGTGGGGGAAACACAGAGAAGAGAAAGTTAAAGTATTTGTATAAACTTTTCACGGAAGACCATCCGAATCACCTATGCCCTCGATTTGCAGAGGCCCAGAATTTATTGGCACAACAGTAGCCTGTTGTGCTAACGAACCCATTTCCACATGGGAAAAATATGACTCAAGCCTCTTCGAGCGCGGATGGGAGCAGTCAGAGACCCCCTCGTCTTCTAGCAATAACTTGGCCACGAACGTTTACATGATGAAAGGTGACGCTTATATAGTGACCAGGGCACACGATTATGGAATGTCAGAATATGTCGAAAAGGGTAAATAAGCCATAAACCCACATGCTCCTCTCTAGATTGAGAGGACGATGGGAGAAAAAATGACACACATCCTGAAAGGGGCATTCAATAAATCTTCTCATAATTTGAATGCAAGGGCCGCCCAAAACTACTATGTGGTGGAGGATTTGTCACAAAACCCTTGCGCGATGTCTGCTTTGGAGGTCCTCTAGAGCTTCCCTTCATAGAGAAAGGCTCTGTTATCCTCCTTGGGATCTTTAGAGACTTGTAATCCGAGAACGATCGTTCTTGATACGACCGACTTGAAACCTTGTCTCCCTTACCACGTTGCATTCCAGATAGTAGTGGCTTATCCCATGAAATATTTTACCCAGAATATCTTCTGGATGGTGGTTGATGAGGGCGGCTTGAACTACGTGATGTCATTAGAATTTTGGAAGGCCATTGGCCAACCCATTTTGTCTCCATCGGCTACTCTGATTACTTCTTTCAACAGTCATTCTTTCAGACCACATGGAATCATCCCTTCTTTCCCCGTGTAGTTAGGAGGGAAGACCATGTGTGACAAAATTGAAGTGATCGATGTGCCTCTCGAATACAACCTTATGTTAGGAAGGAGTTAGACCTATGCAATGCATGCAGTGGTTGCCATAGTTTTTCAACTCTTATTGTTTCCACACGAGGGATGAATCGTAACCATTGATCAATTGTCCTTCTCCCAGCCTGACCCTTCATCAGGGGCATCCACGGTCTCGATGATTGATAACCCTCAGCCCAGCGGCGTCAATGTAGGGGTTGGTTTGTGCCCACCATTTATGGATACTTTAGATTACCCACCTCCTTTTGGAGATGTCAATCTTATATCGGCTTCCCCCGACCATCCTAGGGCTGAAATATTTCAAGTGTCATCATTTCGAATGACTTACTTTCATGATCTGTGGACTCTTCCTTCCCCATCGACGAATATGGAAGGGATAGGGAATCCTAGCATGGCCATTCCCTTGTTCACAACAGAATTTGCATACAGTATTCTCCAGCAAGCTTCGACCGACTCCGATCTGACTCCCACACATGAGTTAGATCCAGTTCTCGAGCCTATTTGGGCTCAAGGTTCCCTCACCACTATAGATTATTTAGACTTGGTATTTCCCTCTGATGAAGATATTATAGAGGCATTGACTGGTCCGAACAAACCCTGGGATGATCTCCATCATAGATCTTATTTTCTCCCAGAGTTATGAAGAATAGAGGCGGGTGAATTCGTGTTGACTATGACTGGAGAGAGGTCTTGTCTTGTTAGTCCTCTGGCTATGCACAGATTTTACGTTGAGGGTAATATGGAAAGTATCATTGAAACGATCCCTATAGAAATATCTAGAACTCCTGGCGTCATGGAGAATGTTTTCGTAGGAGCAGACTACTCTCCCAAGGAGATTTAAATCTATATAGACTTATTTAAAGAATTATGGGACGTTTTTTCATGGTCTTACAAGGAAATGTCAGGCATTGATCCAAGAATCATCAAACATGAGATAACGAATTATCCTGACACCAAACCGGTCAGACAGAAGATTTGTCTGGTGAATCCTAAGAAAGAAGTTGTTATTAAGGCTGAAGTAGAGAAATTGCTTAAAGTTGGTTTCATCTACCTCATACAGTTGACGCAATGGGTGTCAAATCCCATTCCAGTTAACAAAAAACAGGGTATGATTCGCGTGTGCATGGAATTCTGTGACTTGAATAAGACCTGTCTAAAGGATAATTTCCCCACCCCATTCATTGATCAGATTGTCAATGAATGTGCAGGCTGTGAGGTATTTTCATTCATGGATGGTTTTTCAGGATATAACCAGATCCAGATCAAACTCGAAGACCAGCATAAAACATCTCTTATCTGTTTGTGGGGCCTGAAGAATGTTGGGGCCACTTTTTAGTGGGCCATGTATTTTTCTTTCCATGACCTTAGACATATAGTCGAGGATTATCTTGATGATCTAGCATCACGCTCTCGCAAGAGATCTAATCATCCCACGCACCTTCGACTAATCTTCAAACAATGTCGCTATTGTCGAATTCACTTGAATCCTAAAAAATGTAGCTTTTTCATGATGTTGAGTCATATTTTAGGTTTCATAGTTTTGACAATAGGGTTCATGGTCGATCCTTTGAAGTTTGAGGCGATATTTCAGTTGCCTCCCCCGTGCACAGTCCCCTAGATTCAAAGCTTATAGGGGAAAGTTAACTTTCTACGGCGTTTTATCACAAACTATGCCGAGATCACTAAAGGGTTCATGTGTTTATTGAAAAAGGGAGTCCCTTTATGCTGGGATGAACCCTCTCATCGCTCTTTCGAACCGTTGAAATGTGCCCTCACGTTTGCCCCTCTGCTCCAGCCTCCCAATTATAATAAATATTTATTATTGTACTTTTCCATTGCAGATTCAACCATCGATATGGCCTTGGTTCAAGAGGATGGTCTACTCGAGGAGCATGTGATTTGATACCTAATTCGAGGCCTAGTTAGACCATAACTCAACTACTCCCATGTTGAGAATCTTGCGCTAGAAACAGTGCATGTTGTCTAGTGGTTCTGTCACTATATTCCGCTTCACAAGACCACCTTCATCATCGTTGTGAATCCATTTCAATATGTGTTGACACGATGCATCATTGGTGGAAATATCAATAGATGGATTGTAATCCTCCAGGAATTTGACTTGGATTTTGTTTCCGTGAAATCCAAAAATTTGTTGGTCTTTGCGGAACTTTCGGTCGAATCTGGTGATGTTACGCTTGAAGAATCACCTATTAAAGGATATATTTTTCTAATCGCATCTTCGGACCCCTGGTATGGAGATACACTAGTCTATATATAGACTTTGAAGTGCCCTACTTCTGCTTCTCATGACGAGCTTCGATGAATTCACCATCAGGAACAAAACTATCTCATACTCAATGACACTTTGTATCGTCGAGGTGTAAATTGCATTCTTCATCGGTGCCTTATACACGAGGAAGCAGAACTTGTTCTTAACTACTACCACACTAGAGCATGTGGTGGTCATTTTTCTGGGTTGGAAACAACCCAAAATATTCTATGATCCAGTTACTTTTGGCGTACGTTAATCAAGGATTGTGTTGAGTCGGTCAAGAAGTGACACCCGTGTCAGATCTTCTCTCTGAAAATGAGGGCACATCCTACTCCTATGTTTCCCGTCATTGTTGTTAGTCCTTTCACCAAGTAGGGGATTCAGTTTACTACATGCCACCCAGCTTCATCTAGGGGGCATTGTTATATCATCGTAGTGGTAGACTACTTCACAAAGTGGGTCGAGGCTATGCCAACATTTAACAATGATGGCGAAACAACAACTCTCTTCATTTTTAACCAGATAGTAGCAAGATTCGACATCCTGAAGGAGATTGTCACTAACCATGGAAGTAAATTCCAGAACAAAATGATGTCTGAGTTAACATCAAAGATTTGGTTGAGGCAAGAGAATTCATCACCCCACTACCCACAAGCGAATGGTCAGGTAGAAGTTGTGAATAAGTCCCTCAAGACTATTCTGCAACGAATGATCAATTCTACCAAGTCAAATTTCCATTTGATGTTGTACTTGACGTTATGGGCCTACCAAATGTTTATAAATAATTCTACCAGTTTCTCACCTTTTCAAATCATTTACGGGCTGGAAGAAGTCTTGCCTATAGAGGTATAGATCTCATCTTTAAAGTTGGTAGTAGAGTTATTTCCAGACACATCACCGCTTGAGGAACGCCTATTATATATCGAGCAACTCTATGAGCAACGTTGTGATGCAGCCTTGGCCAATGAGGCTCACAAGAAACGAGTCAAGTGTCAATATGATCGGTCCATTCATCCTCAGATTTTCTCCGAAGGAGACCTTATACTGGTCAACGACCAAGATAAGGATCCACTGGGGGTAGGCAAGAACAAACCCAAGTGGTTCGGACCTTTCATTGTGAAAGAGGTCTTAAAGAAGGGTGCTTATCATCTGGTTGACTTTGAGGGAAATGCTTTGGCAAAGCCTAGAAATAGGCTCTACCTCAAGAAGTATTACTCATAGGTTGGTCACCTGGGTGACTTCTTGTACATATGTATAGTTCTTATACAATTAGTTTTTTTTCTTTCTGTTTTATGGACATGTTGTTATTTATGTCATCTTTTTCACTGTGCCAGATGTCAAGTGAATCGGAGGTGTTCTCTGGGTTTGCAAACGGTGCTAGCTGACACACTCAGAGGCTTGCTTCCACAGCTTGGGTGATTTTTATGCCTCAAGGCCAGTTGCTATCTTCCAGAGGTATCTGTCTAAGTGACACTACAAACAATGTCGTCGAGTACAGTGCAATGATAGAGTTTCTTCGTGACACTTTGTCACATTTCAATTCTCACTTAGATGATCAGCTGGTTGTGTCCCAGTTAAATGTATTTTACCGTGCTTATGATCCTACTTTGCACCGATGTTTCCTTAGGGTACATCTCTTAGAACATTTCTTTGATTACATTGCATACATCCATGTTCCTAGGAGACTAAATCAAATGACAGATACTCTAGTTAATCAAGTATTAGATTGGCATGTTGCACACACATACACATGTACATACATTTGTAAAAAATGTGATCCATAAGACATAAAAAAGATGTATATATATATATATATCAATAGGTCTCAGAGTACATAAGTGGGCGTGAACGCCTCAAAAATAGTAATATAGTATATATCACGGGGCTTATGCCCTCAAAAATATACAAAAAGTGCCATCGACACATGATGAGTCCATCCTATCTAAGATCAGTGCCTATTGGCCCTGCTGTAGTGAACAACGGTGTTCTCCAAACACGGGAAAATTTGGACCCAAGTCTGTGGCACCCCAACTACATGAGGCTACATGGATGGCGGGCGATCCTCGATCTCGGCCATGGGAACTGCACGAGTGAACGTTGTGAGTTTCCGCTCCACCCATATCAAAACTCTCTTATCCTCTCAAGACAGAGGTCCCCCTACGGCTGTTGGTCCTCGGATGCTGCTGGTACTGCCTCTGGTCGAGAACGTTGCCTAGTCCTCAAGAAGTCTGTCGGGCACACGGGTCCCACATCTGTACATAACAGATACATAGTTGTCAATACTATGATGCATATAAAAAATGATATATATAAAAGAAACTAAAACTTAAATAACTTTAAAACACTCGTACCTATCTCTCCTCGCTCCTCTCAAGGAGGTACGGGCATGTCTGGATCTCTAGAAAAGTTGATTCCACCGTAGGGGTAGTCCTCTATCACTAGAATATGTCGTGCCCACTAGTCGAAGAACTTGTCATCGAAGGCCTCTATGGTTCTTCCTCCCCCCTATCGTGGTAGCATTGCAACCCATCTACATACCGCTGGGAAGGAGGCCACATGCCCCCGTATTGTCTCTCTCGAACTCAGACTAGGTACCCTCTCAGATAAGAATGAGCACAAAATGGTATTGAACCCGAAGTTCTTGTTTCTACACTCTCGACACTCTATGAGTTGCCTCTTCATGCATTCAAGCATGGTCGTGCTCTAGTCAAATATTCGTGCATCTAGGCATTTCATTGCACAATACATGTGTGCACAGGAAGCCTGGTGCAGGGTCGTGGATCCAGTGATCTACCCAATAAGAGAAATGATCACCTTCAATGACAAGTTGGTGATCATGTGTATGGGCACCTGAGAACCTACTTTCTAAGTGTCGATATCTCAATGCATCCCAATGTAGTCGACCATGTTGAAGGGCCCAAGGGGAAATGTATGCATGTTGAATGGTACCCGTCTCCTCGAGAGGCCAATTAAGAAATATATGTCCTCAGTCGTTGGATTCAACAACTGCCCCGCAAGAATGAATGCCTCTGTGTCAAGGTGTCAGTAATCCACCAGGGCATTCAGTAGCCTAGGTTGTGCCCTCATGAAAGGACACCGGTAGAACTTCCATAAACCAAATTGTTTCAATGCGACTATAGCAGTAGGGTCCTCATCGACCAAGATATCGATTTCCTTGTGCTCCCTCTCCCTCTAGTGGACATACATCTTGTTCCATGACAATTCAAAGGGGAGTTAGCTCTTGCATTTTGATTTTTTCCACACTTTTGACGGTGTATGCGGGTTGTCTTGGACAAAGTCGCGTATGTACGTTGGCATACTATTCTCTACCTGTGTACATATGCAGGATGTCCTTAGACATCCCGCGTACACTTAGGCCGCCCTTTTTTAAGAGGGTGCGCCCCCAAAAAAACTAAAAACTATGCATAATTGAAGTATTGAAATGAAAGAGGGATGAGTTTATACTTACTTGGTCTGAGCAGAAGTTAGTTTCATCCTCTGAAGCTCCCAGAATAAACTCTTTTAGAAAAGGGGTCCCTTTTACTTTTTGGTTAATTTTCAAATTGCAATGGTGAAAATGAGCTATGAGCTTCTATTTATAGACTTGTTTGGCCCTTTTTTCCACTTTTTTGAACCCTTTTGTCGTTTTGTCTGGCTTGAAAATCATTTAATTCAGTTCTTGAGTTTCTTATTGGATGTTACGATGCACTTTTCCTTTTGTTTTGGCAACTTTTTGGGAGATGGGTCACTTTTAAGGGTCCTTTGACAAAAGTTGTTTTTCCAAGTTTTTGCATATAAATTAGCATTCCACCTCCACTTTTTGCATCTTGTTGTCTTTTCCACTTTTCCATAGGATCGATCCCACTGAAGTACGACACAGAACCATATTTTTTGTTTTAGAAGTGTCGTGATTAGGTCGTAGAGCCTACCTTTACATGGATGCCCTAGATAGATCCTTGTTGCATTTTCGTGTCCATGTTGTCTCTAATGACTTTAGGCTCAAGAGCCCTTGTTAGTCCTATCATGATTATGATATTGAGCCTCATTCGACAGATGCACCATCACTCTCGGCCTCACCCTCGGGACTCCCAAAAATGAGCATGCTTTATTGTCTTTTAATCTCACTCTGAAATCCGAAAGCAACATCTGACGAGACTATATTTATGCTTTTCAATCTTGTCTGGATTAACTGAGAAAATTAACCTCTTGGAATCTTCTTTAATCCCTTTTTAGACTCTCTAAACAAGAAAATATTGTTGAGCGATTGTGTTATCCTTCACGGTCGCCAAACTAAAACTTGAAGGCATGTCTGTACGACGGTAATTTACCCCTTTTTTGGTCCAGATGGTCAATTTTAAAAACAAAGGTATAATCTAGGAGCTTCGGTTCACTAGAAGAGTATTCTCAGGTATAATTTTAACCCTTTTTTGGGCCTGAGCGACTAAACTTACAAAAAATAAACCCCCACGGAGTCCTTAGTTAAGCTCTTTACAAAATCCCTAAAATTGAAAATATCTCTGAGTGACCTTGTTCCTTCACACTCGTTAAATTGGTCAAGAAGAACATCTACTGGCATGAGTTTACCCCTTTTTCTAGCCTATAGATTATGGAGGAAAAAGGTACACCTCGGGAGATTCGTCTCGCCGGGAGAGTTCTCCTCAGTAAATTTTATACTTTTTCAGGCTAAGGAGACTAAATCCAAAAAAAGGTTGTGAGTCCATAGTTAAGCTCTTTTCAGACTCCTTAAAATTGAAAAGATTGTCAAGTGATATTTTCTTTGTCACACTCGTTAAAATGGTTTTGAATAGACGTCTTTTTAGTGCTATTTTACCCCTTTTTCGAACTGAATAGACTATTTTCGAAAAAGGTACCCTAGTGAGGTCTTCTTTTACGTTTTTCAAACTCTCTAAACGTGAAAAAACTATCGAGCTTACCTTCTCTGGGCTTGTTGAAATTACATTGAAGGGGGTTTCATTATGTCTTTCTAATCATGTTTGCATACTTGCATCTTTGGCCTAATGTTAGCTCCATGTTGCTCTCAACTGAACCTTTTAAGCATGCCTTGTATGCAATCCTTCTATCATTTTGCCTCTGTCACCTAACACCTTGACCCATGGAGGAATTTTCCCTGAGTGTCCTTTTCCTGCACATGTCCCCTTTCTCTAAGCATTAGTGCGTTCCTTGTGCTTGGAACTAGTATGCTTGCAATGCTCATTTCTCCTTTATAACATAGCATTCTTTTATTCTTTTTCAAGCTCTTTAAAAAATTGAAAAAGACAAAAAAAATAAAAAAAACCCAAAAAGAGGGGATGGGAAATATATATTCTTTTTTGGCAGCACAATGAGTCTCCCTTGGACAAAGCACATCCTTTTGTTTTTTCATCAAAATCTGGGATCTAATATGACCTTAGGAATTTGTTCTCGTACATAGATTTGTGTCCTCCTCCATTTGATTACTCTTCCAAACACATGGAGAGTTTGCGTTGCCTCCTGCAACATGAACTTATGTCAATGTCATGTTGCCTAAGTCTGAACATCTTTCATGCACTTGTCCAAGGGAATTTTCACCTAGCCTGAGTTGGCCTTTCTGCAATTTGTCTCTTTCCCTCATGCCTGACCATCCCAGAATCCAATCAAGTCCTTGATCGAAATCAATGAAGTTCTATGCATGATCATCGAGATCCTCTTGTCTTTTCTCGACGAGCCATCGAAGACCTCTGGGTAGTGAATTCATGCACTCACATTGCACTCCTACCTAAGTATTGAAGATATTGAAGTTATTTCTCGAGCTCTAAAGACCTCATCTCCAACCATCAGGCATTAATTGGCTTCTTGAAGATGGATACTATACTTGTATATCTTTGATTTTGAGATGTAGATCTACTGTGTATTGCTCATGGCTACACTTTATATAGTTATATGACATGGATCTGCAGTGTATTTGATTTTCATCCATGATTTATTTCATCTCGAGCATGGGTATGCCCGCCTCAGAGATACAATTGTTCTTTTTGCAGATGGCACCTCCCGAACTTTGGTCCTGAGCTCACTCATTTCGTACATTAGTGAAGATATTGTAATGTATTTCGGACATCAGACGCTCTTCTGACCTCACACATTAGGGGGCATCTATTATAGCCCTAAATTTCTCTACACATGCATACCTAGCCTTTGGCCCTCTTACTTGCATTTTTTTCCAAGCCATCATTGAGTTCCTCTTCTAAAAAACCCATTTTTTGAAGATGCACGTGCCCTACACCACTACTACCCGTGTGCATATGTTTTTTTCACCACTACAGGTCGTGTATGTATTCATGTTGCACCACTACAACCTGCATATAATTGCAAAATTTGCAAAAAATAAAAAGTTGCAAGGAATTCATTGAGATTATGGGCTATTGGGTAGTTTCCCAACTAATCCACCACCTATAGCCCATCACCCAACTGAATGACCATCATTTTGTCATATAAAAGGAGTTGTTAGGGTCTCATTCCACATCTAGACATAAGAATAATGAAACTCTGCCCGTTTCACATCCCCTCCTTGCCCCAAGTAATTGCAGCCCTTTTGTGAGAATTGCCTCAGAATTCCCCAATTTGTCATCCTTCCTCCATCATAAACCCATCATACTTCCCAAGAATAAGTTTGATAGGAGAAGCCACATGGAGGTGCACTTGGAGCTTGGTGAAGAGGATCCCAGACCAGGTTCATGGAGCAGTAGTCGTATTTGGTTGTAAGTGATCATTTTATTATCAATAAAAGAAGTACTTTTATTGTCCCAAAACATGATGTGTCGAATGTTTCCATTTGATTTATGTTTTTATTCTAACGTCTAACCCTTGATTTATATATGAATTGCATGCTTGTAGTTTTCTTTTATCTGTCTTTGAATGCATCCCAGCCTTGGGAGGAGGCGTGCAGTCAGCGAAGCTATCAAGTGCAAGAGGATCATCACCGGACGTGGAGTAGAGGTACAATTACCCGATCCTTCTCATTTTTCTTTTCTTGTATGAGTCTGGAATGTGTTTTGGGTAGTTAGAGAAGTAGGATACTTTTAAATGGTTATTGATCTACCTACATTATAGACCCTGGTGTAGCCATAGGGTGGTTTTTCCTGCCAACACCACCCCAAATAAAGGGGCCAACTCTGGGACTATTTCAACTACCTACTATTGGAATCCTTTGAATGTGGATATCCCTTGCAACCATTTAGGAAGTAGTAACTTAGAATCTTATATGGATGTCTAAGAATTCTCCTTGTGTGGTTTCATTGGCTTGGAGGCTTATATGATGCTCCACTCCATGTTGGATAAATTGTTGATTCATTGCAACTCTTTAAACTTATTTATTACATATATCCTAATATATCACATTTTCTTGTTGCACTTTGCTCATAACCTAGAATATTTGATCCATCTCTCCATCTAGTTGGTCAATTTCTTCCTTCTTTCAATGGCTTGGCTTAGGATCTACAACATTCTTTGCATATGATTGCAAACTAAGAATCATTTGTTATATTGCATCTGTTGGATCTTCTCTTTATTGATTAAATATTGATTATTCCATGATGGTAGAATAAACATTAATGATCTATTATGCCACAACCCATAGTTGTGATCTTATTTACTCTAGTTGATGTACCAATGGTTCAATGTTCTCCATTAGCATCCTATTCTTTGTGTCACCCAATTGTCTCTCTATTTTTGGCTCAAGACAAACTCTTGTTGAGCATTGTGGTAATCTAGAATACGACAGATGGAATCCATAAAGTAATTATAAAAGGGGCACACTTTGAGTGATGGCCACAACTTTAGGATCTATTGCCATTATTCTAGGCCACATATGTGAGAATTTGGTGCATATATCACATCTTTGTCTAGATAACATTGTGTTCTCATGGAACAATTGTTATATTTTCTTAAGAGAATGTTTGAATGTGACATGTGTGATGTATATCTCCCTTTGTGTCTTAGTGACTTGTTTCTTTTCTATAAAGAGTTGGCTACCAATTTCCATGCTTGAGGACCAATGTGCTCTAACTATATATTTTGGGACATTGTACTTGTGTCCATTAACTATACAGCACTTGAGTGGAGGTTGATAAGTAAATCATGATGACTATGGGAAATATATTTTTCCTAGATGCCTCTTCTTAGTTATGCGCATCCCATGTATCTTCATTCTTACCCTTCCCTAATAGGTGCAACATTGCATTGGAAATCCCATTTTGGGCATCCATAGTAATACATTGCATTATATCATGATTTTCTTGAATTTTATTAAGGGTGGCAACAATCTAGGTGGAATTACCAATTAATTTCTCGATGGTTTCCATGTCTTCATTGTAGTCCATTCATGAAGTAAGGATATTTGTATTCATTGGTTTCTCTAAGTCCTATTGATGCTCACTTGGGAGTGGCATATCACCCATTAAAAAGTCTCCTTGATTTGCTTCTTTGTCCTCATATTGTTCTTCTCCTTGGCAGATTTCTTTAATGTGTTCTTCCTATGGATTTATGGATTTTCTTGCTACTTTTTATGTGTTTTCTCTTTCTTCTTGGGGTCTTACAACAACTCTAACTAGTTCCTATCTCGTTCCTATGGTATTTTGTTGTTTTCATCTTTTCCCTTATATCTGAGGGTGGCGTTGTTAGTTTTGATATCTTGATGAGTGTTGTTATGGGCATTCTATCCTCATATTCTTATAATAATGTGATTTTTTTTTCCTTCTTTACAATGCTTTATAGCATCAATAGTGTTTCTTCGGTTGTGTCCAAACTAATGATGCTTTAAAGGATGATGGTTGTCTCTATCAAAGGTTTGGAGAGGTGCTTCCTAGCTTCTTGGTGATTTACACTCATCTTATCATTTCAACCACTTGCTTGATAACCTATGTAAATTTGTTTCTAGTGTATATGTCCTTTCTTTCAATCACCTTCTATAGGATCTCTAGTAACTTGAATAGTGAAGGAGGAGGAATAGTGCATGATCATTTACTCTTTTCCCTTTGTGTCATAGATAGATTAAGCTACAAATTTTGTACTAACTATTTTCTTTAGTGAGTTTGAGTTAATGTAAGCTTTGTGCTTGGAGGAGGAGGAAGTAGAAAAAATATATTGAAGTCTTTAATCTCTATGGGTTCAAGATTCTTTCTTGGAAATGATAAAAATTTCCAACTTCTTCTATAAATTTTGTAATGCTCTCAACCATATCTCAATCTATATGCTCATCCTCTCTTTTGTTAACAAATAGGGTAGCGGATTTAATTCAATTCTATCCCCTTCCTCCATAATTGAATTGATATAGTTGTTGTCTCTAGTGGCATCAAACTTGATCCATTGTTGATAATGGTTGATTATACATTTATGGAAGTGTATTTCTAATAGCATCACTTACATCATTCTATCGTACCAATCATTGAATGCTATGTCATTGGTCTCCATGTTGTCATGATCTTTCTTATACCTCTAGGGATTGAAGGTGATGGAGACAAAGTCGATCGATGGTTGAGGTAAGTCACAATGTTGTAGTGCCTCACAATTTAAAATAGTGAAAGCTAACAAAAAGAATATGTTATGTACAAAACCCTTAAAATATCATAATAAACTAGAGTACATACAATGCACAAAAGATATGAACATGGAGAACAACTTCCAAAGAGATAACATGTATGTGTTACATAATAAATCCTTGTAGAATAAGAAAACCTCCACCAAATAACCCCATACCTTCATAGATCAAAATCATATGTTCTTTGATTCCTTGTCTCATGAATATTGTTAATTATTCCATATTCTTCATTGTTAATGCCAATTTTAATCTTCTTGTCTTTCTTGGAAACTTTATTCATAATGAGAGTGTCGATATGGTTTCACCTTTGATAGTTTTCCTTCATTCTACACACACATATATTGATCCCCATGAAATCAATCTGGCACTAGTCCATACTCTCAACAACAACCTGAACAACATACTCAACCTACATCGATGACTTTTCTAAATACTTTTTTGGCCACCAAGTGAAACTTCCTTCCTTCTCCTTCAAATGGCTACAACCATCTATTTTATAAACATATGGAAGGGGGATGTTACTTGTGAACTTAATGATATTTACATTTGCATCCTCAGGACTCAGTGCCACTCTGTGGATCACAAAAAGTGAGTGAATTCGTCTAGTGTCAACACTAGCACCATCATATTGATCTAATACTTTCACTTTTTCACCTTCCTAGAGTACATTCACTTTAAATGTCTTATGTTTAGTATGGTTGATGGAATAGTACCTAAAACTTTAATATGGGTGAAATATGTAAGGCTTGGCTGAAAACTAACCTTATAAGACTAATATTGATCAATGTCTTTCTAATGGTACCATACAAAGGTCAAATGGACATTGTTTACTCAAATTATGGTTATTTTTATGCCCATAATCCAATGTCCTATATATATGATGGGACCAAACATGAAAATTTAAATCTAGGTGAATTTCATAACACATGGGTGGAAACTAATCTTAGAAGCATAAAATCTAAATTTATACCTTTCTAACTATACCGTATGGAATTCAAACAGACAATATTTACTCAAGTTATGGTCATTTTAGTTTCCCATGTCTAATATAGAAGTGATAGGGAATATGTCGAAGCTACAACAAGGAAAATTTTCTTTCACTTATTCTTGATCTTCTAAAAAGAAAAAACTCTCTGGCTTTGAGACAAAACTCCATGAGATTTTCCCCTTCTATTATCTATGTTATGTCTTCATTCCATTAACATTTCTTATATTGTTACATCCTCTGGCACTACTCACTTCTACATCTAGCATGACAAAATACACTTTGTCATTCATTTACTAAAAGTAGATTGTTCATTTTGGAATTATTTTCTCATGTATTCTTAGTTAAATCCTCAATGCAAGTTACTTAACGAAATTGTGATGAATACAAAATTTATTTTACCACAAAAGCCATTCCTATGAGGAAGAGTGGAAGAGAAAATAACAATAACTTGTTAAATATTGAAATACTTAACAACGTTTCCAAAATCATATGATATCAAAATTCAAATAATGCCCATGGTTGGAAAGCATAAGCAGGACCATCCTCTCAAGAGTTTTGGATCTAGTAATGTAACGTTCAATTATTTTTCCTTACACTACCTCGGGATTCCTACCATTGCAAATTAGAAGAAACCATAAGCTTAAAAAATTATGAAATTGTTCAAATCCCAACATAGCATAGTATGTCCATAGAAATGGAATTGTAATCATATTTTGAATAATAAAAGAAAAATGAGTAAAAACTTTGAATCTGGTCAAGAATGAGTGTTCTTGGTCTAGTTGGGATTTTCACATCTCTTGGATCACTACAATAAATAAACAAATGTTAATTGAAATTTCCAAATGTTATCAATGAGAAAAATATAACAACTACATGTGCTAATTGAGAATTTGGAGCAGAGAATTGGAATTTTGGCACATGGGTTCTGTGAGGAAGCTAAATTACTCTAACTTGGCATACTTGATTTGTTTCTAGCACCAAAATTTATTGAACTTGCATTAATTTTACCAAATTGTTGGCCAATGTGCAATATTTGCCAAAAAATGGTCAATTTTAGTAAATCTATGATGGCAGAGGATTTTTGGAGAAAACTTAAAAAACTGACACATGGGTTTTGTGAGGAATTAAAAATTATACAACCCATCATAGTTTTTTTTTTTCTATGGCATCAAATTTTATTGGCCTTAACTACATTTTACAAATATGGACATAAAATTTTATAAGTGCTTGAAAAAGACTGAAAATGCCTAAAGTGCCATTTTGGTCACTTGTTTCTTTCGTCTATAGGTGATGTTGAAGTATTGGGTTGCATAAGGTCATTCTTCGTATGAAGGACTACCAGTTTTCACCTTTATTTCTTCATTTGGAATTGATATAAAACCTTCTGTGTGCATTTTAAAAGGATTACTTAGCCTATATGTGTGCTCTATTTTATGGGCTAATCAAATAATGACTATGGTCATTTGTTTCACATTAATAAAATTAGAATGGGTTTCATGAAGAACCCATTATCGAAAAAGTTAGAATGGGTTTCATGAAGAACCCATTACTGAAAATTAGCAAGGTTCCCAAATATATGAGGGATTCCAACAAAATGAAGGTTCAAATTCATTGGCATAAATAGTATACTCAAAGCCACCAAAAAAACAAACTGGGTCAACTTCTAAAGAAAATTTCACTAGCTCAATGAAGGGTTACTAGAAGAATGATAAGGAAATTCAATAAAATACATGAGGAATTGAAAACTATCTCTAAAGAACATGTGGATTGAATGCCCAAAACCATTAGATATTATACTAACCTACACAAATTCTATAGAAGAAGGGGGTTTTGACTCCAAATTAGATGCCAACTATGAATTCCTTGTTCTCCTTTTCATAATCCTCCATGTTCTCTCCATGTAAACTGTAATATATACTCAAATTTCAAACCCCTTCCCTCAGATCGACCCCCAAAACCCCTCTCCTCAACCAAGTCACATAGAAAAGAAATTAATTCTTCACTAATTGCCTCTCAGACCCCCCCACCAAAAAAAAAAAATGCTCCCCTTCCTACCAATGCCAAACATTTGGTGCCAACTACACCCTTACAAGTTTCACAATGGCTCCATGGACATCGCTCAAATGGTTGTAAAATCAAGGTTACATGAATTTGAAATCATGCGCATATGGATCCAATACATAATTAATAGCTCAAACTATATGAAAATCCATAATTATAGGGTTTGAAAAATCTATATTTTAGTAATTATATTAACTACAGTGTATCAACCATGGTTTTAATCATGGAAAAGAGAGGTTCATCCCCCTAGATCAAGTTTAAACATCATCATAAAGTGAAGCTACCAATTGCAAAATATGATGTCATTAGGGAGTCACACTTATAAAAGACGTAATGAAGTTTGTAAAAGGTTGTGATTCAAAAGGGGATTATGCTACGGTTATGTAAAATTAAAAATGATATGCTCCTTTATCGCATGATGGGGCCACCCTCTTATAACTATATGCAAATCCACAATTATAGGGTTTGAAAAATCTATCTTTTAGTAATTTATGCATTTTCAATAAACTATGCTTCTTTAACCATGGACTTATGTTGTGGGAATATTGGTATGTCAATGTCAATGATTAACTTATTCCTTGTGAGATGGTTAGATCCCTACAATAACAACAAAATTAAGGGGTTATTTGGAAGTTATTTGTGTAAATTTATCCAATAGAATGAAGGGAAACAAAGAACTAACACTATAAGCATTTATACGATTCATATAATTAATTAGGTTGGTGTCATTTCAATTAATTGGCAGTAGTGGTCATCCACAGAAATACTACTAATCCATATAGGTTGTTGTCATTTCAATTAATTGGCAATAGTGGTCATCGACAGAAATATTACTAATTCATATTCATGTACAATTGTTATCTAGTCATATTTTTCTTTATCCCTCGACTAAATTAGTCATTTTTATTTGTGTCATTTAAAATTTCTCAAATTTGGTAGTATTTAACTTTAAAAAATTGTCATGCTAACGCTTTTGGTCATGTAGTCATTAATTATCCCTTTTGTACTAGTGTATCATCACTCTTGTTTTTAGATACAATGATATCCTGTATCCTATGTGCTTGGTCTTTCATTACTATGGCCTTTGAGATAATACCATCATATTTGATATGTACATCCTCAAGGCAGAGCTCAACTTCTTCAAGTATTTTATGGCAACCTTCTTTAATTTTGTCTTCCTTCTCCTTTTGAAACTGCAATGTGATGGTATCCATCAAATTCTTACATCCTTTTCCAATTCTAAATTTCATTTCTAATTTCACCTCCTCAATATTTAGGACGTCTTCAACCTTCTTGGAATTTTCCTCTTAAACATTTTGGTAGTATCCTCTTCACATTTATTGTAATATCTTCATCGCTGTGAATATTGGATTTAGATTCTTGTAGATGTTTTTTCATAATCTTAATATTGTTAAGAAGTTCTTGATTATGCTTATGCAACCTTTTGATTCCATCATTTTCCTTTTTCAATTCTTTTATTGAATCATCAATTTCTTATCTTAATTTTTTAACCTCCTTCGTCATTGTTTCATTAAAGGATTGAATTTCCTTTCCAATCCTTAAAACTTCCATAAGATCACCTTCACCTTCGTCTCCTCTAGTCTAAGGTATTTCCATTAGTTCTTACTCGGGAATCTAATGAAAACCCTCAACTTCCAACCTACTATCTTAACTTTAATGATAACGAATAATTATGTTGTTTTTCCCAATATATTCCACTCTCTTTTCACCTTCCAAGGGATTTTGAATCACCTTAATTGAACCTTCTAATCCAATCAAGCATTATGCTAATTTTAAATTAGCATACATTTTAAAACCTTGATTTAGGTGTTGTCTTGCATGCCAACCTTACACTTGATGTAACTTCTAATTTTGCAATAAATTATTTTCCTATAGTAACCCAATATATCTTCTTTTCAGTGCCACACGTCTCAATAAATTTTGATGTGCAAAGAAAAAATTATAAGAAGTTTCCCAAACTTTCTTATTTTGGCACCTTTTAAGAGAGAAAACTCGTATGGCATACCATGCATCTAATTTGTTTTAGATATAATTCAAAAATGTGGACTTGAAACCCTATGGTCCATCTTATTTCCCATGCCACTAGTGGATCTTGATTTGGAGCTCTCTAGTGTTAGATATGATTGCTTTACCATGAACACATGTTTGAGACTAGACAAAAATCCTAATTTGCACAACATGTAAATCCAAAAATATAGCAAATTGGATTCTAAAATTTTGACCCACTATACTTCATTATTCCCTCTATGCCCCCAAAAAATTTCCCTCATAGAAAATGACCCAATAAAGGGTTAGATATAAAATGGTACGTTGGCTCATTTGAAGGACCCAAACCAAGGACGGTCATCTCTTATAACAAATGGTGTGTACCAAATCCTTAAAATAACATAATAAAATAGAGTGCACACAATGTTCATAAGATTTGAACATGGAGAAAAACTACTAAAGAGATGGTATAGATGAGTTACACAATAACTCCTTTTAGAATAGGAGAACCTTCTCCAATTAATCCCCAATTCCTATATCCAACTCATATGTTTGTGTCTCCATAATGACTATATCAAGCTCTATATATACCTACTCTCACTCACTGCACATATGGGCCCTTTATTAGGTCAATCCTTGTTGCATACATATATTTAGCCCATTACATATACATTTAACCCCATATATGCCTCCCTTGGGGTCATATTAGAACTCATGCTTGAATGGTGTGGCCTTTGTGTAAGATTTGCTTATGCCTTTTATAAATTCATTCGAGAAAAAAAAGGTTGCATCAATTGAGTCTTTTAACTGGGGTATAAGTATCTACAATGAGAAAATGTGAAAAATGCACTCTCCTTTATTATGTTTTCGCATGATTGTGCATGCTAGAATTTGGGCCAATGTGTGAACTGGCTTCATAGTGATCTTTGCACTGATGACACCTTTGGTTCCTCCACTCATTCCATGTGTGTTGTAGAGATCATCTTTGTATGCATTTCTTCCTTGCTTCTCTAAGAACACAATGTGGACATCAACATGCGTTGGAAATGTATAAATCTCAAATATCACCTAAAGCAATTTGTGGTGACAAATCTCAAATTCAAAGACAAATTTTAAAGTCAAACATGTACAAGTGTAGTCAAACATGTTCAACAATGAATGACGAGGTTGAAACCTATGAATATATAATAATAATATCAATATCATGAAGCGAAAAACAAGCAAAAACAAACGTACGAAATAACAATTTTTCCACAAATTTTAAATCAAAAACATAACATAATTATCATAAATATATGTCCACCCATCCTTCTAAATTGAAAAGGTGGTCAAAGTATGCATTCCAAGTAAATGTGGCAATAATAATAAGCCACCATAAAATTTTAACCTATTAATACAAATCATAATATAAAATTAAATAACCAGCCTCAAACCTATTAACCAAACTAACCATTATTAAACTGTTACTTATAGATTTTTAATAAAAAACCAAATAACCATTATCAAACTATTAACCAAACCTATTAACCAAACTAACCATTATTAAACTGTTACTTATAGATTTTTAATAAAAAACCAAATAACCATTATCAAAACTATTAACCATAATGTTACTTATAAATTTTTAATAAGAAAACCAAATAACCATTATCAAAACTATTAATGTTACTTATAAATTTTTAATAAGAAAACCAAATAGCCATTATCAAAACTATTAACCATAGATATTGATGTAATGTAGTAAGAGTTCCCTAAACTAAACTATATATATAGTTAATATATGCAGATAACTATTAACCGTGAATGTTTTAGTAAGAGTATCAAATAAACACTATCAAACTCAAAGACGAATTGTAGTAAAACCTTTGAAATTTATATATGTGTACATAATATCACAATAGACTTATTAAGGGTGCATTTAAATGCATATTGCATTATTAAGATGCCTAAGTTTGACTTAACATGTATATAATTAAATAATTATTATATTTCATTATAATGCATGTGTTATTTTAAGGTTGACTTATGATTTTAAGGAAATAATTTTGAGAACGAGGAATTGAGAGAAGTGATTTTTAATAGTGAAGTAAGATTGACAACATAAGAATATAATTATATAATATTGATAATGTTGCATTTCTCTCATAATTAAGTCAAATCAAAGGTGAATATGACCCATAGGAGTCCCATGTTAGTTAGAGTACAAAATGGTCTCGAACGGATCATCCCTATCTTTTTGGCCTCAAAAAACTGCATATATCATCAAGCATTCTGAAAAAGATGGAACACTTACATTTCAAGAGTTATTATTATGACATATCCCTCCTCCATTGAGTGGGTTATATATACATACGTAAACAAAAAATAACTATGAATTTATTGAAAGTACCTATGTTTTGACTAAAATAAAATTTTCAAAAAATGGATTGTTTATGTGTGTTTAACCAGGAATTGAAAGTACCTATGCTTTGAATAAAATTTTCAAAAAATGGATTGTTTATGTGTTTATCAAGGAACTACACTTGGTGAGGCTAGGGATGTGCAAAAGGGAGTAAAGGCATGTCGTGAATGTCGAATTTGAGCTAAGGTGGAATTTGGTCATCCAACTAAAGGGTGATTCCATAGTCGACTTTAGGAGAAAGAACTTATTGTATGAAGATATGGTGACCAGTTTTCATACCTAAAGAACCTCATCCATGAATTAGAAGCTTCTAAGGAAAGAAAGAGGATAATAGAGAGCTTTCACTTGGTTTGTTGAGGGTGGAATTTTAAAAAAGTGTGATCACCAACCAAGTGACGAGGCTATACCATTAACACAGTATGTAAATTTTGAAAAAGTGGTACCAATACATTCATATTCACAGAAAATCAACACCAGTACATAATACAATATTATTCCCCAGCCTCACAAGTTATTACAAATTCTCAACAACCACAAAATCCAATCCTTTATAGGTCAAATCATTTATATTTATACTTGCATTCTTAGATGTTGGGTTCATCTAGGTCATTGCCTCACCACTAGTGTAGTGAAGGAATTTATTAGTTGATTGTTCTTTTGGTCTTCAATGTTTTATAGTTTTTTGCTCAATCAACTTATCGATCTTTTCCATATTTTCTAGCTTTGGCCTCTTGCGATGTCTATCTTCCTTAATTTTGCTAATTGCTTCTCAATCTAGGTGGCTTTATGTGAATATTTCTATCTATGAGGTCATCACTAATGTTTCTCTACCAAAAATGAAAGGACCAACAAGCCTCACCCACTCCTATTGACTCATTCGTAGATCAAATATGGTTTCTCTTCTCTACTACCACCCCAAATAAAGAGTCCAATTTTGGGACCACTTCAACTACCTACTATTGGAATCCTTTGACTATAGCTATCCTTTGTGATCATTAATAAAGAGTCCAAGTTTGGGACCACTTCAACTACCTATTATTGGAATCCTTTGACTATAGCTATCCCTTGTGACCATTGATGAAATAGTAACTTGGCATCTCATATGAACATATAATCCTTCTCCTTGTGTGGTGACATTGACTTGGAGGCTTGCACGATGTTGCACTCTGTATTGGAAAAATTGTTAATTCATTGCAGCTCTTTGCACTTCTTTATTGCATCTATCCTAAGAGATCACATTCACATTTTCTTGTTGTGCTTTGCTTGTAACCTAGAATATTGATGTAGGAGCATCGTACAAAGCCAAAGCCGAAGCTCGCGCCTAGCCAAAGTAACAGTTGGACGCGCAGATGGGAAAAAGGACCACGTTTTTATGAAAACGTTTTAAATTTTGAAATTTGAAGCATTAATGTAATAGCTAGGAAAAGGCGTACTTACATTTATGTCTTGGAGATATGAATAGATCTGGAGAGATTACTCTCACCTGCCGAATGTGTTAGGCATTTAAGTATGTTAATGTAAAGTAGGTAGATATGAATGTTAGATTAGACAGTTTTAGAAGCATAGGAGGGAAAACGGATATAGACACCCTCACCCTTGTATCATTGTAACTTTTGATGATCATTCAGAATTCATAAGCTGTAGAGCTGTAGCAGAGAACTGTAGAGAAGAACCCATGTACAAGAGCACTTGAGTTGATACATGAAGCTTTGACTCAACTTTCATGGTGTTGTGATGCTTACTGTTTACATTTGTTGAATGGTATGATTACAGTTGCTTTGTTTCTCTATTATGCTTTTATTTCAATGTTGTAGTGTGTGTGTGATTTCATGTTGAATGTATGAAGTCTGTGAGTGGAGAAGAATGAGTTTCAATTGTTTCTCTTCCTGAGAATTCTTGCAAGGAGTGCAATGAACATTCGCAAGGTGTGCGTTGACGAGGGTCTGGGTCTTATCTCAGAAAGCTCAGGAGAGATATTGTTGATCTCATTACCAGCTGAAGTGCAGGTGAAGCACAAAGTCGTGCAAGGTGTGCGTAGGCCAGTTTAAGCTTTGGATTCATAAATCCAGAGAGAAGGTTGAAGGACCACTGTTGCAAGGAGTGCACAGGGCGGAGACTCAAGTAACCAGAGGTTATTTGAAGGTTTGCCACAAGGAGTGCGAGCAGATATCCTTTTGGGAAGCTTGAGTTTACAAGTGAAAGCTCAGGAGAGATTTAACCTTTGAAGTGTTCAAAGGGAGACGGAGGCCGAAATCGTCTCATAGAAGTTAAGTTCAGGAGGGAGAACACCAATTCGTTTGGACAAGAGTCATTGAGGAGTGCATCTGGTGGTCAGAATTCTCCGTGGAGAACTCGTGAAGTCGCAAGGACCGTAGGATCTAGAGGAGTTGCAAGGTGGTTAGGAGTTGGACGAATCTGCCACCCTGACATCAAGGATCAATGTGGACCGTTGATTGTGGTCTGTCTGAGCCGTCAGATCATTTCGGGAATTCAGGATCCATAAGTTCAGAGTGCAGGTCAAAACCCTTGGTCACTCAAACTCCCGGTTCATGAAAGGGATAATCAAGTGTGAAATTTTCGGTATTTCGGGGTTCGACATACCGGAAATCTCAATGACAAGGAACCGGGACCTTAACATTGAAAATCCTGAAGTTGTGAAACGCGATGTGCCTTTGTTGTGAAACATCAGCATTTCAGAATATCGAGGTTCGACATTCCGGAAATCCTGATGACAAGGAGTAGGGGCGCTTTGCATTAAAAACCCCGAAGTCGCGAAACACGAAGTGTCATCGGAGTGGAATTTCGGCATTTCATCTTTTCGGGGTCTGGGAAGTAGAGGAGACAAGTGACTTTTGGAACCGAGAGTTGTAAACTCCCAGTATGCGAAATCCCGAAAAAGGGTCGCTATTTTGGAATTCGGGAATTGGCATGGCAAGTGAGTTGGGATCAAGAATCGCGAACTCCCGATACGCGGAGTCCCGAAAGGCCATCGATCATGCATTCCAAGGGACATTGAGCCCATTTCGGCATTCTGACATTTCGGAATTCAGAAAATCATAAGGCAAGAGGAATGATTGTTGGGTCGTTCGATCAAGTCCCGAAAATCTGAATTTAGTGGCAACAGGTGGTGCAGGTTGGAGTGGTCAACCCTTATTGACGATTCACATTTTGGCATTTTTCAAGATCTGTGGGATATATCGGGACTCTCCAACTCCCGAAACTCGAAGTCCTTTGTGGCTCAAACAAAGGGTTTGATTAACCCTTGGCGTGGTTTTAGTGAAGATCCTGTGCAGATCTCGGCCCGAGGGCAGGGGGTCTGCGTCAAATATTTTATTCATCTCTCCATCCGGTTGATCAATTTCTTCCTACCTTCGCTATCTTGCATCAGGATCTATTATGTTCTCTACCTTTGATTGAAAACTAAGAATCCTTTTTTGTATTGTATCTATTGGGTCTTCTCTTTGTCACTTAATTCTTGGTTAGTCCATGATGGTAGAATAAACATTTATGCTATATTGTGTCACAACCCATAGTTGTGATGTTTTCTACTCTATTTGATTTACCAATGGTTTGATGTTCTCCATTAGGCTCATACCGGTCTATGTGTTTCCTAATTGTCTCTTTATTTCCAGCTTAAGATGAAGTGTTGTCGAGCATTGTTGTAGTCTAGAATATGATAGATGGACTCTGTTGAGTAATTACAAAGGGCACTCATCTTGAGTGATGGCCATGACTTCAGGATCTACCATTTGTATTATATGCCACATACATGAAAACGTGGTGCATACATCACTAATCTATCTAGATAACACTACATTCTCATAATGACACAATTGTTCTATTTCCTCACAAGAATATTTTGGTTGGATTTGTGTGATGTACAACTCCCTCTATGCCTCAGTGGATTTTTTCTCTACTATAAGTAGCTAACTACAAATTTCCATGCCTAAGGAGTGATGGGCTCTAACTATATATTTTGGGAACATTGTACTTGTGTCCATTAACTATGAAGCATTAGTGGAGGTAGCTAAGTGATTCATGATAGCTAGGGGAAATATATTTCCCTATATGCCTCAACTTATTTATGTGCATCCAATATGTCTCCATGCTTACCCTTCCTTGACAGGTGCAACACTATGTTGCAGATCCTTTCTTGGGCATCCATGTGACATATTTCATTATATCATGATTTTCTTGAATTTATTAAGCATAGAAGCATTGTAGGTAAAATTACCAGTTAATTTCTCAATGGTTTCCATGTCTTCGTTGTAGTCCATTCATGAAGTAAGGATATATGCATTCATTGGTTCCTCCAAGTCCTCTTTCTACTCATTTGGGAATGGTCAGTTAGCCAATTCTTGGCCTCCTTGATATACTTCTTTGTCCTTGTATTGTTCTTCTCCATAGAAGATTTCTTTAGTTTTTTATTCCTATGGTTTTTTGTGAGGCTCCTTGTCTCTATCACTACTTGTGGTTCCTCCTTACTCCTATGGGTTTTCTTCCTAATATTTATGTGTTGTCTCTTACTTCTTAGGGTCTTACAATTGTGGCTGACTAGTTCCCATCTCTTTCTTATGGAATTGTGTTTCTTTCATGTATTTTCCCTTATATCCTAGGGTAGAATTGCTAATTTTTCTATTTTGATGAGTTGTTTTATGGGCATTCTATCCTCATATTATTATAATAATGTGATTTATTTTTCCTTCTTTAGCATGCTTTCTATCATCAATAATGATTCTTGGGTTGAGGAAACAATACTGATGCTCTAAAGCAAGTTGGTTGTCTCTAGCATAAGTTTGGAGGAGTGCTTGATAACCTATGTGACTTCCTTTCCAATGTAGATGTGCTTTCCTTCAACCACCTTCTATAAGATTTATAGAAACTTGCTGGAAGGGGGAAGAAAGAAACAAACGGTTGGAATGGTGAAGGAGGAGCAGTAGCACCTAATGTTTGTGTCTTTTCCCTTTGTATCGTAGGTAGATCTAGTTATGACTTTTGTACTAACATTTATTTTTTGTGATTCTAAGTCAATTTAATCTCTTTAATTGGAGGGGGGGGAGAAAGGAGAAAAACAATTGTTAAAGTATTCAATCCCTATGGGGTCAAGATTCCTTCATGGAAATGAAAATAAGTTGCCAACTTCATCTGTCAATTTTGTAATGCTCAGCTAACTCTCAATCTCTATGCTCAACCCCTCTTATTTTAATGTATAGGGTAGGTGATTTAATTCAATTCTATCCACTCCCTCAATAATTGATTTGATATATTTGTTGTATCTAGTGGAATCAAATTTGATCCATTGTTGATAATGGTTGATTATACACTTATGGAAGTGTATCTAGAAGAGCGTCACTTATGACATTTTATTGTACCAATCACTTAATGCTATGTCATTAGTCTCTAGGTTATCATGATCTTTCTTATACCTCTAGGGATTGAAGGCGGTGGACACCAAACCACTCTTTGGTTGGAGTAAGTCACAACCTTGTAGTTCTTCACAATTGAACACAATGAAAGCTAACAAAAAGTACCGAATCCTTAAATAGCATAATAAACTAGAGTACACACAATCTACATAGGATGTGAACATGGATACAAAATTTCAAAGAGAGAATAGAGATTATTTACACAATAACTCGTTATATAATAGGAAAACCTTCTCCAAATAACCCCAATACCTTCATATATCCAAATCACATATTATTTGATGCCTTGTTCCATGAATATTATTTATTAATCCTTCTTCTTCCTTGGTAATGTCAATGTTGATCTTCTTGTCTTTCTCATAAACTGTGTTGGTAATGTGGGTGTTGATATGGTTTCACCTCTTCACTGTTTTCCTTCATTCCAAACCCATATCATCAGTCTTCTTTTTAAATACTATGACTTCCTCTATCCTCTATGTTTGGTATTTCATTACTCTAGCCTTTAAGATAATACCATTATATTTAATATCTACATCCTCAAGATAGAGCTCAACTTCTTCAAGTATTTTCTGGTGACCTTCTTGAATCTTGTCTTATTTCTCCTTTTGAAGTTTCAATGTGATGTCATCCATCAAATTGTTACATCCTTCTTCAATTCTAAATTGCAATTTTTACTTTACCTCCTTAGTATTTAGGGCTTCTTCAACCTTCTTGAAAATTTCCTCTTAAAATATTTTGGTATTATTCTCTTAAACGTTTCTAGTGATATCTTCATCCTTATTCTTTTATTCAAATTTAAGTAGATGTTTTTTTCCATTTTATTAACATTTTTAAGAAGTTCTTGATTATGCTTACGAAACCTTTTAATTTCTTCACCTTTCTTTGTCAATTCTTTTTTGGACTCATCATTTTATTGTCTTATTTTTTTAACCTTATTCATCAATGTTTCATTAAAGAATTGAATTTCCTTTCCAATCCTTAAATGTTGAATAGGATCAACTTCATCTCCATCTCCTCTAGATTGAAGTATTGGCTAGTTCCTACTTGGGGGTTTAGCAAAAACCCCAACTCTCAATCTCACTATATTAACAACAATGATACCAAATAATTATGATACTCTTCCCAACATATTATAATCTGTGTTCACCTTCCAAGGGATTTTGAATCACCTCAATCAAACCTTCCAATTAAAAGTTATGCTGATTTTAAATTGACATATATTATAAAACCTTAACTTAGGCATTATCCTACAGGTTAACTTTACACCTGATGTAACTCCAAATTTTTTCATGTATGAGTCTAAATTTTTTTCTATAATAACCTGATATATCTTCATTTGAATGTGACAGGTCTCACTAAATTGGGATGTTCCAAGAAAACATTATGATAAGTTTCCCAAATTTTCTTATGTTGGCACCTTTCAAGAGAGGAAACTTGTATGATATGTCACATGTCCAATTTTTTAGATCTCATTCTGAAACATAGATGTGGAACACTCTAGTCCATGTTTTCCCCATACCACTAGTGGCTTTTTATTTGGATCTCTCTAGTGTTAGATATAATTATTTTACAATGAACGCATGTTTGAGACTAGTTTCAAGAGTAGGCAAAAACCTTAACTTGCATGGCATGTAAATCCAAAAATATAGTGAATTGGATTCTAAAATTTTGACCCATTGTACTTCACTATGCCCTTTGCACTAAGAAAAAATCCCTCACTAAAAAGTACCTAATAAAAGGTGAGATATAAAATGGTAATTTGGCTCATTTGAAGGAGCCAAACTAGGGACCATCATATTTCATAACAAATGTTTTGTACCAAATCCTTAAAATATCAAAATAAACTAGATTTCACACTATGTTCACAAGGTGTGAACATGGAGAACAACTTCCAAAGAGATAATAGAGATAAGTTACATAATAAATCCTTATAGAATAGGAGAACCTCCTACAAGTAAAGTGAATATATTCATATATCCAAATCATATATTCTTATCTCCATAATGATTATAATAAGCTATGTATATACCCAATCTCACTCAGTGCACATGTGGGCCCTTTATTAGGCCAATCCCTATTAGATATACATTTATCCCATTACATATACATTTAACCCATGGAGTCTCCACTTAGTGAACCTATGACATAACACGTGTGTTCATGGGATATTAAAGAATACCCCTAATTTCACTAGATATTGAAACATATCTCCCAAAATCCTTTTGTTAAACCCCACTCCCAATACATATTTCCAATTAAAAAAAACCCTATTTTTACCAGATATCCCCTATTTTTACCAAATTATTCTTTTTATACCCCCCTCCCCCCCCACAATACTTATAAATTCTCCCATACCCTACACACACCCCACCCCCCCTATACCTACAATATATTGACCCTATTTTTCACAATTTAAATACCCCCTTTATGAATGAACATGATAAGATATTGGTCAACAAGGTGAAGCCCCCATGATTTAACCTTATATATGCCTCCCTTGAAGTCATATTAGAACCCATGATTGAATATCATAGCCTTTGTTTATGATTTTCTTATGCCTTTGATAAATTCATTCCAGAAAAAAAATTTGACACCAATGAATCTTTTACCTTGGGCATAAGCATCTACAATGGGAGAGTGTCCAAAGTGCACTCTCCTCTATTATGTTTTTACATGACCCTACATGCTATAATTTGGGCCACTATGTGGACTAGCTTCATGGTGATCTCTACACTAATGGCACATTTAGTTCCTCCACTCATTCCATGCTTGTTGTAGAGAGCATATGTATATGTCTTTCTTCTTACATTTTCTCTTCGAATGCAATGTTGACATCAAGGTATTTCGTTATAGGATTTTCATGTCTTGAAATCCTTTTAATGTAATTTAGTATGGCTTCCCAAGCCATTGGTGGCCCTAGTATATGCAAATAATAATAAATCCAATGCAACTATGGATAATTGTCGTGTTGATGAAGGTAGGTACCCAGAGTAAGTAGAGTTGGAAGGAGACCTGGAATGGTTGGAACTTCTCAAGTACCTCCAACCTTATTTAATCCGTTCTTAATTGTACTAGTCTCATATAGAAATCGTATTGCAGTGTAGGGAATTATTCGACATCAGTGAAATCATGTACTATTATTGGGTGAACTCCACTCTTTCTGGGAAGTTTCCTCTTCGATGTACCCAAAATTTTATTAGGTCTGCATGCACGACTTAATCCTATCATTCTGAGAAATTATGATGGTCATCCTACCCATGTATTCTAACCATTGAGCTTTCCACATAATGTAAACTAATGTAAGTCCCTAGATTATCCATTTAATTCTTTTTTTTGGTCAATGCGATGGTTCATAAGTTAGAGCTTGATGATTCTGGAAAACAATTTTTGTTTAAAATTTAATCTACCAGATACAATAGAATACATGCAGGTATGGAAATTAAATAGAATTAAATTTAATATTAGTGATGACACCTTGTTTTGACATCCATTTACCCTATTTTTTTTCCCTTTTACATCCTTTTGATATGATTACTGCAAAGATGCTACATTTTCCCAAGGTACTATTTCATTCATAGTCCGATGTTTCATTTAATATTGTTAATGTATTAGGTAGATGTTTGTATCCTTTGTATCTAAATTGTAGGTTTAAGAAATGTTACGGATTGTGCTACAAATGTTGTAGAACTAGGTTCCAACCTATTGGTTTCCATTATTGCGGAACCACTACTATGGATCCATAGGTTCCATCCACTCCATTATGAGATTCCGTTGCTAAAAAATCAATGCTACAAATATATGAATTCCAACATTAATATTCATTGTTTCCATGTGTTTGTTTGTTGCATAATTGTGGTCCCATCCTATTGCTGCAGAACCTACAAATACTACATTGTAATTTTTAGTGCATGATCCCATTTTTAAAAAACACCAAGTTAATTATTGGATTTTTTTTGGGTTAAAAATGTTGTCTGCTATGTAGGTTAGATGCTAGGAATGTTGTAAATATTCCTACACCCTGTTTCATGAGCAACTTGAGAATCATTGATTCTCAAGCACGTCATATTTAATAGTGTTAATAAGATTGTTACATTAGATTATTATAAAAGAAACATCAACCTCTATGTGAAGAGAGACAAGATATATCATCTACTATAGATATTTTATATAATAAAGTCTTATCCATTTTCTTTCATGCATTTTTATGCATGAATGAAGTAGAAATAATTTGAAGTGTTCAGTTAATACTTACTCATTGAAGTCTCCAAGTGCCTTTCTATGAAGAGGAAGGGACCACTCTAAAGGGAGAGGTGGTATATGATTTGTTATTACATAATTTAGTATTTTTTCTCATTTGTTCGTAAATCTTGTGTGTGCACATGCGAGCACGCTTGTGTGTAAAATTGTTATTGAACCATTTAGTTTATTTTTGCAGAACATCGAATATAGTTGAGTATTGTTGATCTTTATGTCGTAGATTATAATTTTTTTAGTTATTATTCTTTCTACCTTCCTTATTTTAATGCTATGTTTCATGTAGCTAGAATTGGATTTCTAGATTAGTCTAAGATAGCATGATATTGTTCAACAATTAAATACAATTCTTCAGACCTAGATATATTTTGCACAATACTTCACAATCATACAAGCCACAATTTGATAATTAAATGCACTAGTAAGCTAGATACTCTGTTATGAACTAATAAGTTATTTAACGAGCCAAACTTTTTTGGCTGTAAAGAACCAATCTGGTTCTTACGACGGGCATCCATCATAAATGGAAGAAATAGTTGTAATCCATACTGGACAAGAAAATATATTAATAAGAATGTATATAATGAGATAAAATAGATAATAGATGATGAATAGATGTACAATGAGAGTGCCAAATTATAGAGAACCTAAAGGCACATATGGTGACCATCCATGAAAGGATGTGTCCCTTATACAATTAATAACTCTTTATTAATATTATTATTTATGATTATTATCACTTAATATTTATATATTTTGTATGTTACATTGCCTTCCCCTTAAACATGCTTTGTCCTCAAAGCATGATTAGAGAAGGACCTATCTTTTGTTCTAACTCGGACTGACTTCTCATGATCTGTTGTTTTGTAATTATGACACTTGAAGAAACAAAACGATATAATTTTTGAATTCCTGAAGTAATATGTTGCATCTTTTTGGAAGTGATCCATCCCAAATCTACTTTCATTGGAATTGTTTGATGATTGATTTTTCGGATAAGATTTGTTATTTTAGGCTTCCATAGAAGTTAGCGATTTTTTCTTCGTTCTTTTTCAATGTTTTATTTTGGTTGTTGGTAAGAAGAACATTGTTTATATTCCTCTTGACCTTGTTGTTGGTCGTAACGACTCTTGTGATTGGGATGACGATAAGGCACCCGAATCTCTTATGAATATTGTTTATTGGATCTTTCTTCAACTTTTGATGTTTCTGGTAATTCAATTGCAACCATGTTTGTTTCTTTCTCTAAGGTTTAGATTTTTTGAACTAGAAGCTTCTAAATTTCAATTGATTTAGTCATTTTTTCTTTCTAATCTAGCTCTTCTTGTAACAACTTCTTATCATGCTTTAGCTTTCTAATTTGGGTAAGTAAGTCTTGATTATGTTTCCTTAAACGTAAAAGTTCTTCCTTGTTTCTTGACATGTCGCCTTCATTTTTTGATTCCAAATTTTATGTTATTTCGTTCTTTAAACTTTTAATTTGTGAAAGAAATTGTTGATTAAGTATTCTTAAGTGAGAGGTTTCTTCATCTTTTTCAGATAATTTCTTCTCATTCTTTAACTTCTTGATTTGTTCACCCAAGCTTTGATTATGGTTATTTAAATGACAATTCTCTTCATCTTTATCTGTTAATTTCTTAATGAGATCATGATTAAATTGTTCTAATTTATGATCCCTTTGCTTCTTATCTTTTTCCTCGTTTATTTGTACCAATAACTTTTGGTTATGTTTTTTAAGTAAGAAATGTCTTTGTCTTTTTCTAGTAATTTTCCCTCAAGATTTTGTTTTTGTCTCTCTTCTTGCTTTTTTAGCATTTGCTCCAACCCAACTTGAAATTGTAAATTTATGTTGTGTTGTTGATAATTAATTAGTTGGTTCTCTAATTCTTTTATTTTCACTTCCCAATGTGTGTCACCTTGATTTTCTACTAAAGCAAAAAGCTTTTTACAATATGGACAAGGGCGAGTTCCATTCATAAGGCCCCTTTCATACTCTTCATCTTTTGAGCAATAGAGACATTTTCCCGATTTTTTTTTCTTTGTAGATGTCATAGTTCACTTCTTATTTTTTTAATACATGATAAATGTATGAATTTCAAGAACCCACTTTAAAAAAAATACACTTTTCACCTTCTTTTTTTTAAATCCTTTATCTTTCCTCCTTGTCTTTTTGTGGATATCTCTAACTCCACAATATTTGATATGATACCCTCTCTTCTTACTTTTCCTATATGAATATCATTTACAAAATTTCATTGGGCACATTCTTATTTTGCTAAAATATATTTTGACTTTTATTGAATTAATATTACTCCAAAAGACTTAGGTCATTGACTTTTTATTTTGGCTTCAACCCCACCACGTGTATATAGAAAGTTGTAAAAAGTTACCATTGTAAATTATTATTTTATAGGGTAAGGAAATACCATGAGACAATGGTTTACCAAAACCATGGGCTTGTAACACCAACAGTAAAATCAAAATTTACTCTTCCTTCTTCTTTGGAACTTTTTATTTTAAACTATCTTTTCTTTTTTTATTCTTTCTTTCTTTTTTCTTCTCCCTTATTTTTTTCCTTCTTCTTGATATCTGGTAATAAATTATAATTTCTTGCAACTGAAAGATTCTTTCTTCAATGGTAATTTTTTTATGGTGTTTTATTTTTTAACGGAAAAATTCCCTCAC
>ML811022.1:578659-608660 GCA_009831015.1 Picea engelmannii
CTAGCATGGACAAAATGGGCCTTACTAGTTTTTACAAAACAAAACAAAGGAACAAAGGATGCGTAGCAAGAGCACCTGCAACAAAGTTTGTGTAGCGAGAGAGCCTGCACAGAATTTGGGTAGCAAGGAGACTGGTTTTCGTAGAAGAGGGTTCTTTGAAGCTTGTGCGAGAGGAAATGGATGATCACAGGTCGAGGATGCATGAAAACAAACAAAAGGTGGAAAATATACATGCATGAGTTGATAGGAAGAGTTTTGAAAGGGAAAAGTACATATTTTGGATGATAAGACTTTTCAAAAAAATTCAATTAACTTGCACAACGCACACATGTTTTATGCAGTCAAGGTACAAATAACATGAAATGTGATCATAACCTCCTTGTTGACTTCATCATATGTGATGATGATCATTGATACCCTTTGAAAATACCTTCCCTCCTAGACTTACAACTTGACTTTGACATACTACTTCCCACCTTGTGAAATTATTTCAAACTAAAAATCCAAAGACATTTGCAAACCCTCTCATGTGATAGACTCCTATACACCTTTAATGACTCTTTTCTTTCATGATGTGTAATGATGTGTCATGAAATTCACAAAAAAACATTTAACTTGGACTTATAACTCTACTCTCTTTTGAAATGCATCTTGTCTTTTATTTGATCAATGACCCAAGGACTTTGAATCATCTCATGAGACAAAACACACACACACACACACACACACACATGGTGGCTCAATTAGGAATGCCTTGGTCTTCCCAAGACCAAGGCATGACTTTGTAAACTTTGAACAAACCTCCAACTTTACCCTAAAAATAAAGATGCTAGCAGTCACCATCTTTTGGTAACCAAGTTGGTGTACATATGGTCTTCTACGGAACTTGTACATAATTAAATGCCTTAAATACACTGAATTAGGAGCGTAAACTATGTTATTATATAAAAACAAACCATCAACCCCAAGTTGATACCCTTCATATTTCTTCCCTCTAGGTTATTGTTGTTATCATTCTTCCACTTGAGTGAAAAACTTATCTCCCTGCAAGAGGGTTTTAATCCTTTGCTTAATATCAGACTCCCATACACTTGATGTTTCTAAGTGTGTTGACTAAATGCTTTGGCTCAGTGCATCTTCAACTTTTTTTTCCTTCCCTTTATGTGATTTACATTGAAATCAAATTCACAAATCAGTTCCATCGACCTGGTATGGATAACATTCAACCTCAGTAGGTCAAACAGGCACTTCAAACCATAGTGGTCGATCATTAGGACAAATCGTCTCTCGATCAAGAAATGTCTCCACATCTTCAATGCATGCACAATATCTTCCAACTCTAGATCATGGGTAACGTGCTTTTGTTCATGCTCATTCAATTTTCTTGATTCATAACAAATTACCTTCACTTATTGCATGAGAACTCCATCGATTCCTTATGTTGGTGCCCAGTGGGAAGACCCAAAGTTCAACATTACTTCACCAAAAAAATCCTAAAGATATCGACCATTTTGGCATCGCCCACAAGTAGTTGAAGTCTCACACGAGGTATCTATGGGGACTGTAGGAACCAGGTTTCCACAGTCATGAAGGGAAGGGAGGAATTCATTCTTACTTGTCTACTTAACATTCATTCATTAGACTATTCATCATGTGCATAGAACCATCATATAACATAATCATATTAATCATTCATTCACTAAGTCCGTGCAATAACCTAAATAGTAAACAAACACATCACACCAAAACACAAAGACACCATATTTAACGTGGTTCACCCCAAAATGGGATATGTTCACAACAACAGACTTCTAATTTTATTATTTTGAATCATTCCTTAAAAAAGGTGTGCATTACACTCATATCTGATATCTCAATATTATCCAACATGCCCTTGTCGTTCACGCATACAGTGCCCACTCAACTCTTCATTCACTCCTTGGAGAACTTACTCATGCATCACTCACCAAAACTTAGAACAACCCTGACTACTCCTATTACCCCCAAAACCCTTTATATATTTATACTTTTATATTAGGGATTATCCTGTTACAAAATGGACCAAAATTTCTAACTAATTCTAAATAACTTCCTTCTTTTGTGTGTGTTTCTCCTGAAAAATGCGCTAATTGTCTTACTTCCTTCCACGTGCATTTCTCCTTAGATGACTTGTCGCACGATTTTATTTTGTATGATTCCCAAAATTGCTCCCAAAAATTTTATGCTCCAACAGGACCCTAACAATCACCTGTGGCTCGTCTCAAGCCACTTTAAGCCATATTTCATGTCACAATGAACTTATGGAACATTTCTCTTGCAGTCGCAACCTATTCCTTTAATTGTGTTTCATGTGCCACCATCTCTTCTGTAGTATTCACAATTGATGCTAACTTAATGCATTCTTCCTGAGTAGTAATCGATTTGAATAAGCATGGAAATTATTTGCAACTTTCTTCTTCAATCTAGGTAGATGGTTTTCTTGTTTCTCAAGTATAACAAATGTTGCAATACCTAGGTTCTTGCTGCACAACTAGTTTTCTTCCCTTGTTATTCATGTTCCTTTTCTTATTCTTGATCCTTCTCTATTTATTGTGTCTCCTTTTGGAATCTTCACTATCTCACCAACCTCTTGTTCTATGTAGTCCTGTTCTAGGAAAGTTTGTTAAGCTTGGATTCATTTCTTCCATCCTCGAGACTTATTTCTACACTTTTGTTGTTGCTTTCTTATTTCTTTGTTTCTTTTGTTGTGATGAGGCTTCTCCAGTATTCAATGGCACCATTTATCTCTGTAACTCATCTCTATCACACTCTACTATGTTTCTCAACACACTCGACCCTCTCTAGCTCTCTCTGGTTCATTGAATGCTCGAACAACAAGAACCTTTTTTCTATCGACCCCTCATCTACTTTTATAGACTATCGCCAATGGTTCCATTCTTCTTTGTGCCCAAACTTGTAGTTTAATCCACTTGAATTCGCACTCAAGTCATGCCCTAACTCGTCATTAAATTTGTATCCGTTGGTGGATCATACACTAGATTTTCCATCATGTCAAAATCCACTTATCATTTTTCATTTATAACTATGCATCTCCACTACCTCACTATCATGTTTTATCTTTAATGATTGTCCTTTCATGTATGTTTTTTAATGGTTTTCCCACCCTGTGTGTAGATATTTATCATAATTCAATCCTCCTTCATGCGCGTAATTCCTTCCTCTTTATACATTTCTATGATATTTTCTAGTTTATACCTTATGCATACCTTCAACCTTTTGTCTCTTACCTAAAACTTTTCTTTTCTTTTCTTTTCTTTTTTTTTTCTTTCTATAATACACTATAATACAGATCCTATGGTACACATATTGCACAATCAGACTAGTGCATAGAATCTTGACTGTCCCTATACAATTTCAGCTAGTTGTCATTAACCAATCCTTTCATGGGTTCCCCATTCAATTTCTCCAATTTAACAACACCTGCATCTGTCACATATATTATCACATATGGACCCAACCAATGCATTTGGAACTTTCCAGGGTGCTACAAAAACTTGTTGTCATAAAGAAAAACTAAGTCTCCTGTCTGGAACTTATTCTATTTAATGTGTCGATCATTCTATGCTTTTTCTTTCACTTTCTTCACCTGTTGATGAAAACCTACAAAAAAAAGGTCTCCCTCTAGTTCCACTAGATATGACAATCTTGTTTCTATTGTGCCCAAATTAGTAAGCTCTATCAGTGCAAAAATGCGCAGAATTGGCACAATGAATTCCATAAGTATGACTGATTCTTGGCCATACATTAACATGAATGGTGTCTATCCTATCAACTTCTTACTTCTACTCTGGTACGCCCATAACACTGCTATAATCCTCAAACCCCAGTCATGTCGAATTACATTACATACCTTCATCAATGCATGCTACAATATCTTATTGAATGCTTCTATTATTTCATTTTCCTAAGGATGATATGGTGTGCTCTTCTGACGATGAATCTAAAACTCTTTTTTCAAAGCTACAATTGTCCTATTTAGAAAATGAGTTACCTTGATCACTCATAAGGATTCTCGGACATCTAAACCTTGTAACCGCATTTTCAAATAGAAATCATGCAGTATTCTTCGCACTGCAATATATGAATAGTTCTTCTTTAGCCCATATGGCTAAGTATTATGTCACAAAGGTTGTCTTATATCTATCTTTCCGTGCAATCTTAATCTGATGATACCCTGAAAATCCATCCGTGAATGAATAAGCTTCATGTTCTCCTACATTCTCTAACACTTCATCTATAAAGATGGTAGGAAACGGGTCATGTAAACAAGCATCATTTAATTTTCTCAGATCTACACGGATTCTTATTCCACCTATACCCTTTTTCTGAACTACCATCGAGTTGATCCATTCTGACTCTATGACAGGTTCTATAACTCTTGCTTCCAACATCTTGTCGATCTTTTATTTCACCTTATATTTATACACTAGGTTCAATCTATATTGTATATTCCTTACTGGCTTGGCATCTGGCTTCAAAGGGATCTTCATCTCTCCTAGCTCCCCAAAAATCCCCTTCATATATGAAAATGTAGTCGGAAACAAGTCTCAGTACTCACGTAATAAATCAACAATATTTTCAATAGTTTCTTGATTCCAATAGTCTCCAATGTCCGCAAACTTGGGATTTTCCTCTGTACAGATATTCACTTTATGGGTTCTCAATGGATTTTCATACACAATCAATTCAATATCAAGACCCTCTACTACACGCTCTCCTTCAGTTTCTGGTATCTATACTTTTCTCGGTTATTCATCTTCCTTATCTTCCTCAACAACATTTTATCATTCCAAAATCTCATGAACTATCATAGAAGATATATGCACACTACATGAGGGTACTAGTTCTATCAATTATTCTGATGAAAAAATCTTATCCTTGATCACTTGTACCATTGTGTCTATCGGCGAGGTCTCATATTCAAAATTGAAAGTTACCCTAAAGTTGTGTGTCAACTCTTCCCAATATGTTGTTCCTGTGCTCACTTCCAGTTCTAAGTACCATTTCTTCGAGATCGTTTCAAGAGTATGTACAAACAAATGTGTACATTCTTTCTTAGGTAATGATATCCATGTCATTGTGAAATGTGTAACATGATCTATAGGACAACTCAATCCTGTATACTTTTACATATTATAATTTTTTCCAAACCTGACCTCTAATAGTCTCCTGCATTGTGTCCAATCTTCCATCTTCTCCTTATGCGCAGCCACCATATTTTTGGGGTTTCTTTCAACGCGACATCTAAATCTATTAGTCTCTACTAATTTGGTATCTACAATTAAAATTCTTTCACAAAGGGATCCACATTTGTTACTCCGTCATATTTCAAATGACCACAAACCCCATTTTCAATCTAGCGCAATGAATGAGTGATCTGAGCACATCTCCTTGTGGATACTTCTTGCAATATTTGTTGCCAATGCTTCAAAGCCTCTTTGGAATATGACACGCAAGAGCTAATATTTCACCAACTAAGTGCACCATCATTCATAGGGTTAACGTAATCATCCATTTTCACAGTCATATTATAAAGGTTAACTAATTATTTTCCCCTTGTTGGTTCCACATATCTCCTTCCTTCGGTCAGATCTAATGAAACAATCACTTTAAAATATCCTAGTACAAAGAGCATATGACTTTTCATCAATTCAATGATAGTGTGGTTATCGAAAGCCCAATCCAGTTCTAATAATGAGAGGTATGATTTACTACCATACACTATTTCAATTAATTCAAAGTTTGTTGTATTGCACACTCCATCAATGTTCACAATCATTCCTATCAATCTTTCAAGCAGGACGATCTTATGTTGGTTTTCTAGTCTCAACTAAATAGGTGGCCATATCAGATTTGGCTTACCCATTGTCTCCCATGTCTGCTTCAGAATAACATTTACATTAGATCCCAGGTCCAAAATTATATTGTCCATTTCATAACCTCCTATCTATGTGCTTATTCGAAACTCCATGTTCTTCCTCTTCTTTCGATGTACCTGGTTAAATGCTCGTTGTGTGACAAATTATTCCCTATCTTGTGCACAATGATCAATCCTCTCGTGCAACATGCTTAACAGAGTTTCATCTTTCATTAATCCTAAGAATCTCTTTAAGAATATTTCAAAGTACTTACCTTCTCAACTTGTCTTTCTGTATTTGTGTGGTCATGGGATGGAGGCATGTCATACACAAGTGGCCTCTCATACAAAGGTGGTGTGGTTGAAATCAATGATATCCATTCTTCTCCTATCATATCTTTCCTCTCTTTCTTTCAGGTCTCTTTCTCTTTCCTAAGATCAAACAACAGAGGAGGTTCTGCTACTTTTCGTACCCACTAGTGAATTCCTTAATCTATCACATCAGCTCATGTCCTTGCTCCTCCACACGTAACTGCAACTATGTTAGGTTGATCTTCACACTCTTCAATTGCTATCATTTTTACATTATGGTTTCTTTTCTCCTGCCAATTTTCTATCAGCTATGGACAATATTTCTTCGCATGGTCCAATTATCTGCAATAAGTACATGTTGTGCAAGGATTCGGACAATCTCATGCCAAATTCTCAAGTTGGTTATATTTATAAAATATAATTGGGCCTCTTCCTCCACCAAATCCTCCTCTTCCACAACCTATGAATCCTTCTCTTCCTCCTTTATTATAACCTCTTGAGGTGTTATGTTGTGGAACTCATCCTTGTGTTCCTTCTTCACCTTGGGATCTATATGCATCTGTAGCGCTCTCTCTCATAATATCAAATGAACTCCAATCCTTTTCATCATGTCCGACAGACTTACAAAAATTACAAAATAAGTTTCTAACAGTGCTCTCATACTTCTGCATCAATGGGAAAGCAGTAGGATGATGACTCATCATTTTACATATCTCTCATCATACTCCTAAAGGGTTCAGAGCTCATGTAGCCAAATACTATTGAAACATTGGACACTCATTCTTATGATGACCTCTTGTTCTACATGCAATGCACCAAACTTCCTCACGATTTTCCTTTCCTTTTGCAAGATCTTGTAATTGAATAGTTAGTGCTAATAACTATGAATGAACTTGAGCCATACCTATGCCATTCTCTCCTGCACAGGATGCTTCAAATTTTATATCTATTTATAGGGCCTCCAACTACATCATAATAATTTGTTGTGTCAAAGGGAAACGTACATGCGGAAAACATCCTGCAATAAACCATTCCCTATGCTACTCATCTGGAATATATTGAATATTGAATATTGAGTATATTCAATATTCAATATTGAGTATATTGAATATTTGATCGAAGTCCCATACTGATTCATTCATCAATTTCTTAATCTCTTTCAGTTATGTAATGCACTATGACTCAGACTTTGGCTTCTGCAACTCTTTTAACAAGGATTTCCTAATAACCACCAATGTCTTGGCATGTCCTGTAGGCACAATGGAGTAGTACTTCATAAACCAAAGTAATGTGCTCTCTCTATTGTTGCTTCCAACTATGTGATCTTTGCATCATCATCCTGGACATCCTTCACTATATAAATTGCTTCACAAACAAACAATTTTTTTTTTGGGTCCTCTGTCCCCGCCCCATGTGTTATGAGAAATATTACCCTAAGGATAGGTTAAGATTCCCTTTGTACCAAGACCCCTTCTTTGGTCCAAAGACAGAATAAAAAAAATGGTTGCTACTTTCCTTATATATTTAGTTCATTACCAATCAAAATGAGAAATATAAAGAGTGTGACGTACCTTGTTTTGATTTTTTTCCTCACTTCTCCAAGCTTCAGGCTTGATCTCCAAACTCCTTAGTGTGATTCAGGACATGCAATGAACAACAAATAAATACTCTCTCCTACTCTATGTGATTAAATAAAACAGATCAATCTATACCCGATTTGACTTAAGCATATACATTACAATGAACAATCATAATGAAAGGAATAGACCAAGTTAATATTAATGGAAATCCAATAGAAGGAACTTACAAATCAAGTTGATGTCGCCACAATCTTCTCCAAGCTCTCCTCGTCCATCCCTTGAATGAAAGTATTGACATTAAAATGATGATACTTCAATAGATTTCCCTTTCTCAAGATCAAAGGTTTGAAACCTAAAATATTCTCCCATTTCACCTTGGAATGTCCTCATTATATAGGATTTGGAGGCTTAACCACCATGGAGAAGATCACTCACTCGATCCACTAAATTGGGATCTCCAAGATTTTTAGGGAGAAAATATATCTCAAGGATTTTAGGGAGAAAATATCTCTCAAGGATTTTAGGGAGGAAATATCTCTCAAGATCCATCAAATTAGGATATTGGTTTGATGAAATATCTCAACCATCCATGAGATTTTCAACTACTCCTTGAGATTAGGAAACTAAATGTGAGGTGGATTCTCACACTAAATTAATTTCCTTTTTATGAATAATAATGAATAATTCATGTGCACATAGTATTTTGACCTTCATATGATATATTTCTCATCCACACTGACTAGGGATTGTGACAAATGTTCTTTCATGGTGTCAAAGTGTTTTTACACTTATTAAAGTGCATGCGACACTTACTAAGGTGCATACAACACTTGACAAAGTGCATGCAACACTTAGTAAGGAACACACATCACTTGGCAAAGTGCATGTGACACTTAGTAAGGTGCATACAACAATTTATGACACTTGTGACACTTAGGTGTAAATAGGTGTGACATATTGGTGTGTAACAAATGCTCCATAAATTATGAGGTCAAAAGAGAAATTGATGGCCAAAACACTTTACAAATTCTTAAATGAAAGTGTCATGGAGTAGGAGAACCTGGTAGAAGTTGCAAACAACCATCAAATAGTATTTAAATATATGTTTTCATTCCTAAGGTAGGAATACCTATGCTTGGAATCCGAGTTGACTCAAAGAATAGCCTCCGACCAATACACTGCGGATCCATGAGAATATTGACTAAGGATATGGCCACTAGAGATAAAATTTGGATCCATACCTCCATGACATGAATTGATCACAGCCACGAAAAATACACAGTGGAGCTATGAGATGAAAAAATATAGCCATAGATCAATACAATGTGGATCTATGTGACAATATATGTATCAATAAGATCGTCAGAATGGAGATTGTAATGGAATATTTTACATGTTCAAATGATCTTCATTGCATCCTAGGCAAAGCACATAATAGAGTGAGCGCCCAACCTAGGGTCTTCATCCTAATCCCAAAATGGTACGATTCTAGCCATGGGAATAGATGACTTGATGTCGAACATGGTAGAAACCACTTGATTATCGGTTATTGAGGTATACCATTAAAAAGTGAGAGGGAAATCACCAATTATTATAATGATTGTCAAGTTACTTTTAGTAAATTCCATTGAATGTGAATAAATGAGTTGACGTTGAACATCTGTGGAATCATCCAATCAAAGGTCAATTGTGTAAACCTATCGTCAGAAGCGAGGAGACCTGCCATTGAGGTATGTAGGTTCCAAGGTACTAATTTGTTTCTAAGTATAATTCATGGATGATGTACTGAATTCAATAGGAACATACTCATCAAAGGAGGGTTGTTACACATTATTTTCTTCACCCTTATGACCGCTAATGATGTAAACCTATCTATTTCCTTCAGAGGGGTCAGTGGCCTGAATTCCTGAAGAAAGAAGGGAGAAGAACTTTGATTGAGAGAAGAAATTGTATTTTCCTTTGTAAAAACCCTATTAAGGAGGATTTCTAGACGCTGCACTATTTCCTTCAGAGGGGTCAGTGGCCTGAATTCCTGAAGAAAGAAGGGAGAAGAAATTTGCTTGAGAGAAGAAATTGTATTTTCCTTTGTAAAAACCCTATTAAGGAGGATTTCTAGACGTTGCACTATATGCAGGGTGCGATGATGCTTGATTTCAGCACCCTGCTCTAAAGCTAGATTGCGGAGTTTCCGCAGGCTGCACTATAGCTAGGGTGTAGAAATTCATGTGCATGGGAAAAATGGGCATCTTCTCGATGCTTCTAGAAGGAGAATCTTCTGTGGTGAGGTGGCCTCCGAACGGTTTGGATCTTACACGCTTTCATGATTTAATGGGATCATCCTAGCCTCCTCACCTTATCCTCTTCAGATTATAAAAGGAGAGGAGCTCTCATGGAGAAAGTTAGTTGGATTGAGCTTGGGTTTTGTAGCTTGGAGGTTTTGGAGCTTGTATATTGGCTTTGAGTTTTGCTTTGTCAAGATAGATTATTGATCTCAGAATCCTCGGAGCAGAAGTGTGTGGGAAGAAAGGAAATGTGGAAGGAAACTGACGACATCAAGGCATCCAGTTGTATCTTTCTTCCACATTCTTTAATATAGATATGTTTTTCTTTCCTATATGAATGTTATTTGTCCATATTGTATGATTCCTTGATCACGTACATAGTTTCATATCAAATAGACTATGTTACTCTTGTCTTCGTTGGCTTGTGTTTATTTGCATATATTTTTCCATAAGCCTCATGACGTAGCTTAGATTGCATTGGTGAAGTCGGATCTTCGATATTTAAAAGGTATGGTCTAGATCCATTTCTCATTTGATAATTGAAATCTAAGGAAAGAGTAGTGTACTATATTTTGTTTTTCTAGTTTCATAGTGAAGCTGTGGGGATTGATTTGTGTCCGCACTTAACAATTAGCCTAATAACAAGGGCCATGATGTATCCCCCATCATCGACACGAAACTGACACGGGAAAGTGATGCGAGATGGTGGATTAAATGAGTATGGACTGACACGGGAATGGAAACTGGTAATACTATAGATGGTTAGTTTGGAATGAACCTTCCCTTGAACATTGTAAGTATGAAAAATGACTAAGAAACATTGACTCAACGAGTACCAAGAACACAATGTGATGAAAATAAGAGCACTCTTCGACTGGAACAAAAAAAATATAACGACACATGGAATCGGTATGACTCAGAGACAAGAATATTACCCAACTATAAGACAAGATGAAAACACGTGCAATTTTCAAGGGAGACAACAATAGCTTCCATAATGGATTCCAGAAAACTTGACCCACTTCTTTGAATTTTCCCCACCATGATTTTTGAGTACCTTTTTTTTTTTAACGATCTTGAGGAGGATAATATATGCTCAGTATATCTCATCTTCAATGAGTCCCTCGATATATGTTTAATGAACCTGAAGAAGGAGGGGTTTGATCCTATATGGGTCCTAGTGATTGGATCCATGTAGGTCCTTCAATGCATACTTTTACGATCCCAAATAAGGTGAACTCTATGGTTTTTCATGTTTAGATAGTTTGAATAGAACTTAAATACAAATCCATAGGTGACTTTTTCGTAAATTTAGTCTCCCAAGCTCGAAAAAAGTGTAAAACAATACAAGGGAGAACTCTTCTAGTCATGCTTGACTAGAGTATTCCTTTTTCATAATTAGTCTCGCTAGACCGAAAAAGAGATAAACTACCACTCGAAAGACTCCCTTTCAAACCTTTTAACGAATGTAAAAGGAAAACAAGCTCACATGACAATATTTTCATGTTTAGGGAGTTTGAAAAGAGCTTAAAGGAGACTCCAAAGAGTTCACTTTTTGTATATCTTTTAAGAGTCCAAAAAAGAGATAAAAGTGTACTCGATAATCTATTCTCATGTATTAACAAGCACGAGAAAGAACAAATACTGAGCTTGGTAACCTATTCTCATGTATTTATGAGCACGAGAAATAACAAAGACTAATCTCATTCTTAGAAAAGACTACTATGTTACAATGGGAATGAACCCCAAACAAGGATCACTCCTAGCAACGTGTCTCTCTTGAGGTATTTTACCCCCAACCTACATGGTATAAGTTGGTGGCTTCACTCTAGCATGATGTCCATATTCTAGGGAAATGCCCCCCAAACGTAGTTTCCTCCATCAACTCTTCTTCTTTCCTCGTTTATGTATCTGTCTACTAATAGGAATATTTTATTAGGTAGAGGAAAAGAAGGTTCAAAAATTCAATCCAGAGGAAGACTCGATTCGAATGCAGCGGAGTATGGTTCATTTTTTAATGATCTTGATAGAGATAATGAACTATGCTCATAAAGACCAGGTACTACCAAAGGATCAAGTGATTGTAGGTATTGTTGCACCTGAGCCGAAATCATATTTAATGTAGAAACCTACGGGGTGTCAGGAGAAGGCAAAGGAAAAATCCCCATGAGTGAGGAATACTTAAGGAGACCTACTCCTACACTCTCATACCCAACATTAGAACCTAGAAAAGGGACATTATTTGTTGCAGAATTGTGGAGATCTGGAGTGCAATAGTCAAGTTGGTCAACAACAACAATTTTCCCTTGATGGGAAAATTGTAAAATACGAAACACTGAAGATGTGATGGAAGTCATCGCATGGAACCAAATAAGAACAATTAACAAATTGTAATATAGGGGCATGTCAACCACTTCGATATCGACCGAAACAGTTTTACCCTTCAAAGTCACAATGAAAGACTTCAAGAGTATGTGAAGTTGGAAACCACTTCCATCAAATGCTTTTAGGGTGGTAGTATACTAGTTAATTTTAGGAGAACCAATGGATCTCCAGCAAGACAAAGACATGACATAGGTGGAGGCTCCTTCATCCAAAACATCGTGATGGATGTTCTTTCCACCAACCAAAATTTGAATTCAAAATGTTATGTGGTGTGAGAGACTCTCCTTAAAATAGTCCAGATTAAACATAATCATATTTGATTCCTCTAGATCGATAGCTGCAATGGCTGACAATGGGATTCTACGTTGAATTGGACAGTTCTTTAGAAATTCAAGGGATGAAATAGCAAAAGATGCTTGCACCAAATATTCAACAGTATTGTATTTTTTTTCAGTGTGGGCCCTTGGATTAAAGGTCTCTTTTTTAATTGTTCCCTTGGGTGAGCGCGGCACTATGTCAAAAATTGGCTTCTCAATCTAAAGAGGGGTGGAAAATGGAGGAGGAGTCGAAGCGGAGGGTTGATCGATAACCTTTCCATTGGAATGATTACATGGAATAGTTTCATAATTATTTGGTCATGTTAGGGTCCTAACCCGCACATAGGTAGAACAATATATTCGGATGTAATAAATGTCAATATTAATAAGGCCTTTCGATAAAATAGGATACGTTGAATGTAAGAAGACCTAATAAAAGATTCCTCTTCTAGAAGTATCTTCCTCTAGATGCTTCTTTTGATAGACATATTTAGTATAAATAGGAGTCGAGGGTATGAGAACCCTACCTTGGATATTATTGTAATAGAGCTCTACTCGACTAGAGGTTTCCCCCTTGAAGAGGTCCGTGAACATTGCTCTCAGAATCAAAGTGCTATTTATTTTGTTATTCATATATCATTTCAGTGTTACTGTGGTGATTATTCTGGTTATATTTTTTATTCTGCCATTTCTAGCATTTTATCTCTGTTCTACATTCTTTTTATATCTAGTATATTACAAGTGGTATCAAAGCACTTTCCTTGGCAGAAATTGTGGGTTAATTTTTTTTTCAGGGTAGAGACGTATTCAGTCATCTTTAAGCCACAGAGATCTGTCGTTATGTGCATAAACCCATGGTTGAGGGATTCATACACGCAGAAAATCCAAGTGGTACTTAAGCGCACATCTGTTGGCCACCCTTGTAACCAATGTTGGTACCCCTTCAAGTGGTAGCACATCAGACATCACATGTACAAATTGACCTAGATTACCTGAAGCCCTCTTTAGATAAACCGATCGGTCACCTGACTGCTATAGTTCCACCGAGAACAACACTCGAGAAGATACTCTCTAGTACCTGGATAGTTGGGTAGTATGGATAAGGGTACGGTCTAGCCTCCTTAGTTAGTGCCCTGAGATATTGGGCCGAGTACTACTGTTGGACCCAGCACGTATATCAGAGAGCTATAGCACAGGGTAAACCCTTGTTTGTAGAACCCTTGGATACCTAACCCTTGGGGACAGAAACATAAACAAATTAAAACAGACAAGATATATTGCTACGCAATTGTGTTCGGGTTGCCAAATCACTACATATTCTTTAGACCAGAGTATAACTTCAGAGATGTAAAAAAAAAAAAATCTGGAAATTTTTGCACCATTATTTGAGACCTATTCCACTGGACTTATCTCTTCTCCCTTATCACATTCATACATATCATTTTTCAGCAAAAAGTTTGACCCCACCCACCCCATTTCGGTCCCCTCATCATCATGGCCCATATCTATAGCCAAGACCTGGAAGCTCGTTTTAATACCTTGCAATCTAATTTCACTGAGACCCAATAAGAAGTGAAACAACTCAACGCCAATGTTGTCTCCATCAATACAACCATGCAGTCCTMAATGGAGGATATCAAACAASACCTGACTACCCAGCTTGAATCTRTCATTTTGATGCTCTGCACCAAGATGCATATCCCTATAGATAACCCTTTATCTGACCCACCTTCAGCTAGTAAAGCTGAACATTCCTCTAAATTTCAGCACCATCACTTTCAACGTGACCTACGACTTCCACRGGTGGATGTGACCAAATTTGATGGCTCGGATCCCACTAGYTGGGTAACCCAAATGGAACATTATTTCTCTTTATACGACATTACAGATGACTTGGCCAAACTCCARTATGGTGTTCTCCATCTAGATCAAGAACATTGGCAAAGGTGGCAATGGAGAAAAACTTCTCGTCYAGGGTATATTGCTTGGACACAATTTGTGGYAGAACATTATGAATGCTTTGACACTAACACCAACCATTTGGGTCATTTGACAAAGTTGAAACAATCAGAAACAATGGAAGACTTTATAGCTTCTTTTGAGCRCCTAGCTTTTCGGACAGAGGGCATGTCTAATGCCTTTTTCCGAGAGTGTTTTATTAGTGGCCTCAATGATGAGATTCATGCCCATGTCCTCATGGCTCAACCTCAAAGTTGGGTAGAGGCTACTAAAAGAGATAGATAATCAAAACAATTTGTATCTTCTCAAAACCGGAAACCCTCCTTTATCCCTCACACTAAAGCCGTAAATCCCACTACTCTCTCTGCTCCACCAAAGATCCAAAAATTGACCAGGGATGAAATGGTTGAATGCCAACTCAAAGGCCTTTGTTATAATTGAGATGAAAAATACTTCCCGGGCCACAAGTGTAAGGAACAAAATATTTTTATGGCCATCTCGGAGGATATTTCAGAAGATGAGGTTGAAACTCCCCTTGTGTCTGAGTCACCTGAAACCACTGACATAACCCCTCCCTCGGACACTCCCGCAGTAGAACCGATCATTTCCCTCAATGCTCTCACTGGCTTCTCTGCTCCCCAAACCCTCAATATAATCGGTTACATAAAGCATAGGAAGGTCATCATTCTGGTTTATAGTGGAAGCACCCATAATTTTATTCATCACCGCATTGCCCAAGAAACTCATTGCCACATCCATGTCATCAATAATTTCCAAATCATGATTGCCAATGGTGGCTCCATGAAATGTGGAGGGTGTTGTGAAAATGTGTGTCTCTGAATTGGTGACTACCACCTGAAATCCCATATGTTTTCTATCGACATGGGCGGTTGTGACATTATGTTGGGTGCAGACTGGCTAAGGGCTTTGGGTCCCATTCTCATGGATTTTAAAGAATTAACCTTGCAATTCGACTAGTAGGGCCAACAATATAAGTTCCAAGGCATCACTGTTGGTTCACCTGAGATCATTAGTTCCCATCGCATGGAAAATCTTCTCAAAAAAGGTCATTCTGGTGTTATTGCCCAACTCCATGCCATACAAGCAACAGAGACACTCTCGGTGTCGCAAGACCTCTAATCCATCCTTTCTAAACATCAAGTGATATTTTCCACCCCCTAGGGACTCCCTCCTTCCCATGGTGTTCATGATCATTCCATTCCCCTTGTACCAGGAAGCCTTCCTCTGAATATATGTTTGTATCGTCACCCCTTTTCCCAAAAAAATGAAATTAAGAAAATGGTCTAGGAACTCCTTAACGTGGGTGTTATCCACCCTAGTACAAGCTCCTATTCTTCTCATGTGGTCACGGTCCTAAAGAAATAAGGTTCTTGGCGAATGTGTCCTAACTTCCATGCCCTCAACAAACTTACCATTAAAGAAAAATTTCCCATTCCTGTCATTGATGACCTCTTGGATGAATTGAGTGGCGCCTAGTTCTTTACTAAACTTGATATTCATTCTGGATACCACCAGATACGTATGAAAGAGGCAGATATTTCCAAGACTTCCTTTAGAACTCATGAGGGCCAATATGAGTTTTTGGTCATGCCCTTTGGCTTGTGTAATGCCCCCTCCACCTTCCAAAGCCTCATGAATCATGTCTTTCGTCCTTTTCTCCATCATTTTGTCTTAGTTTTCTTTGATGATATCCTCATCTATAGAAAAACATGGATAGACCATCTTGCCCATGTGGATTGAATTCTCCATCTACTCTCTCAGCACCAACTTTTCCTGAAACAGTCTAAATGTGCTTTTGGCGCCTCAGAAGTCGAGTACTTGGGTCATCTGGTTGGCAAGGATGGCGTCAAGGTGGATCCTAAAAGGATTGAATATATGAAAGACTGGCCTCATCCAAAGACTCTCAAAATCTTGCGTGGATTTCTGGGCTTAACAGGTTATTATCGCAAGTTTGTTAAGAATTATGGAAAGATTGCAGCACCTCTCACTGCACTCCTAAAAAAGAACTCTTTCACTTGGACTCCAGCAGCTACTCAAGATTTTCAAACCTTGAATATGGCCATTTGCACCACTCCAGTCCTGGCCCTTCCTGATTTCACAAAGACCTTTGTCTTGGAATGTAATGCTTCGGGGAAAGGAATTGGTGTTGTCCTTATGCAAGAGGATCGACCTTTGGCCTTTACCAGCAAGCAACTGTCTGAAAGAAATCTGGGCAAATTAATCTATGAAAAGTAAATGTTGGCTATTCTGCATGTCGTTGATCTGTGGTGCCCTTATCTATTGGGGCAACACTTCCAAATTAAGACAGACCATCAAAGCCTCAAGTATTTTCTATAACAACACATTTCCTCCCCAGAGCAACAAAAGTGGGTGACCAAGCTCTTTGGATATGATTATGAGATCATTTACAATAAAGGAAAAAACAATGTGGTTGCGGATGCACTTTCCCGAAAATATGAAGATGAAGGATCCCTTTTTTCTCTTTCCTTCATTGTACCAGGTTGGCTCCAAGTCGTTCACCAAGAATGGCTACAAGATCCCAAACATTCACAGTTGATCCAACAATTGCAATCCAATGCTCCAGCTTCCCTAGGGTACTCTTGGCTCCATGATGAGCTTTGATACAAAGGTCATTTGTATTTTAGTAAATAATCAAAACTTAAATCCACGATACTTTCTGAGCTTCATGCTACACCTGCAACTAGGCACTCCGGGTTTACCAAAACCTATGATAGGCTCAAACGCTATTTTTTTTGGGATGGCATGAAACAAGACATTCGTAATTTTGTCGTTGAATGTGATGTGTGTCAACGCAACAAGGGTGAAACAGTCAAATCTCTGGGCACACTACAGCCACTTCCAATTCCACCTGCTATTTGGAGGGATATCTCTATGGATTTTACTATAGGCTTACCCAAATCGAGAAATAAATCAGTCATCATGATGGTTGTTGATCTCCTTTCCAAGTATGCTCATTTTTGTTCTCTTCAACACCCATTTACGGCATCTACAGTGGCTCAAATTTTCATGGATCAGGTCTTCAAGCTTCATGGCATGCCGCATTATATTGTTTCTGATCATGACCCAACTTTCACCAACAATTTTTGGCAAGAATTGTTCAAGCTACAAGGCACCCAATTGCACCTCATCACATCTTATCATCCCTAGATTGATGGTCAAATGGAAGTTGTCAACAAGTGTTTGGAAACATATTTGAGGTGTTTTTCCTTGGAAAAGAAAAATCAGTGGGCTCAATGGTTACCCCTAGATGAATGGTGGTACAACACTTCATACCATACAACTACATGCATGACTCCTTTTGAAGTGGTATATGGAAAAAAGCCACCTTCATTTCTCTCATATTTACCTGGTGTCTCGAAGGTCCAGGAAGTTGACCAAACACTTACAGTTCGAGAGTTTATTCTCCATACCCTCAAAGAGAATTTGGTCATGGCACAAAATCGCATGAAGCAACAACCATATCAAGGTCGCTCTGAACATCAATTTACAAAAGGGGATCATGTGTTTCTTTAACTGCAACCTTACAGGAAAAATTCCCTCAAGGTCGAGCATTGTCAGAAGATAGCGCCCAAATTTTATGGTCCTTATACCATTCTCAAGAGTGTGGGACAGGTGTCTTATCAGTTAGATTTGCCTAGTCATTCTAAGCTACATCATGTTTTTCATGTTTCATGCTTAAAGAAGGTGATTAGAACTAAGTGCCAAATTCAAACCAACCTTCCCGAGTTAGCTAAAGAAGGATCCATTTGGCTATAGCCACAAGCAGTTTTGGACCAGCGTGAGCATCGCCTGCATCAGAGAACCATCAAGGAATTTTTAGTCCTGTGGAAATATATAACTCCAGCAGATGCCACTTGGGAACCAACTACCATTCTGTAGCAATTTCCACATCTCAAGCCTTGATGACAAGGTTGTTTTTAAGGGTGTGGGCATGTTAGGGTCCTAACCCGCACATAGGTAGAACAATATATTAAGATGTAATAAAGGTCAATATTAATAAGGCCTTTCAATAAAATATAATAATTAAAATGTAAGAAGACCTAATAGAAGCTTCCACTTCTAGAAGGATCTTCCTCTAGATGCTTCTTTTGATAGACATATTTAGTATAAATAGGAGTCGAGGGTATGAGAACCCTAGCTTGGATATTATTGTAATAGAGATATGCTCAACTGGAGGTTGCCCCCTCGAAGAGGCCCGTGAACATTTCTCTCAGAATCAAAGTGATATTTCTGTTGTTATTCATATATCATTTCAGTGTTATTGTGGTGATTGTTCTGGTTATATTGTTGTTATTCTGCCATTTCTAGAATTTTATTTCTATTCTGCATTATTTTTATATCTGGTATATTACAGATCGGTTGTTAAATTAACTTCCTCATTACACATATAAACTTGAGAGGCACTTGAGGAAGCCACCCCATGGTGGGAATGACCTGTTTCACCCCCTTGTGGAGGGGCAGGATTTTTTGCAACCAGATGTTTTTGTTGAACTGGGAAAGGTTCAATTCACACTATGGGTAGGGAGTACCTTCCATAAATTTATTGGCTTCCTCTCGATAAGGACAATCTTTCGTGTAGTGGTCCTCCATACAAATCATGCAAGGAAAATTATCTTTTATTTTCGGTTGAGTATCAACAGTCTTTGTAGTATCCTACTGGTTAGAATATTTCTTGGATTTAACTTTATTCTTCCTCTTACCTCCTCGCTTATGAGATGAAGTGGATTGGATCGCATTCACCTAGAAGGTATAAGTATGAGTGAAATCAGTTTTGGTGTTTGAAATGGAACCTGGTTCCAAAGTAGGTATTTCGGATCATTCAATGGGATAGGAGCATGAGGGATCATATCATAAAGTGTTCTAGAATGGGAATATACCAAATACAAATATTGAGAATGATTGATAGATTTATCCTCTATAGAAACACCTCCCATGGAAACATATTTGGTGATGGCTGGAAAGAGGGACTTTGTAAACCAATCTGTGAGGAGTTGGTCCATAATTGGAACTTTAATCAACCATGTTTTCCACCTCCACTCATGAATATGATCAGATATCTGGGTGGAAGAGGATTTTCGGAGAAAATTCAAAAGATCTATACCAGTCTCATACCGTATAGGCACTGGAAATGTGTCAAAAAATCCATGGAAAGAGAATTAAAGTCAAAAAAGGAGTTACACGGAAACTCAATATACCATTTGGTTGTTGTACCTATAAGTGTTCTCTGAAAAATCCTCAGATGAATGGAGTCATCCATAAAAGATTCTGAAGAACACAATAAATGGAAAGTCATAACATGATTGTTAGGGTCTTCCCTAGGTTTTTCATCAAATGTTAGGGTGTCATATGGTAATTTGGTAGGAATGGAGAGAAAAAATGTTGCATTTTAAATGGGATCGTTTTTCAAATGCGATAGATCTAGCAGATATAATGTAGCCAAGAATGGAATTTGTCGATTATTCTGTGGATACTCATAGTAAACATGTGGTATGGGAACACTAGTAGGATTGTATCTAGATTGCGGTGAGATGGAAAAACTAGATGGTCCTCCCATGTATTTTGGTTGACTTGAAGATCCTCCTATGTATAGTGATTTCCCTGGTTTTCCACCCATGTAAGGTGGTTGTCCTGATTTTCCACCCATGTACTATGACTGAAGGGATAGACCTTATACATACTGAGATTGACCTGATGGTCCCCCAATGTATTGTGGTTGGCCTAATGGACCTACAATATATTGTTTTTGAGGGGGTTGTTTTGTTGTAATCATGGGTTTTACATATTGATAGGGAAAAGTTACTTGTTGAGGAATTCCCTCTGGATCGGGTTGACCCCACAAAGGATTAGAAACTCCTAGATATGGTTGTCCAAGATACAAGCCAATGGAAGTAGGGATAGAAGGAATTGTAGGAGTATCTTTTCCCCAGGTGTGTTGATGTTGCACCCACATAGGGGTTTTCCCCATAGCTGAAGGTTTCCCCTTAGTAAAATGTTTCCCTGCAGTTGAAGATTTCCCCCCAGTTGAAGGTTGGCCTCCCATTGAATATTGACCTCCAATGTAAGGTGTACTCATCTGTAAGGTTTTAGATGGAGGTTGAGAATCTTGTGTAATCATGGTTGTGTGAATGACTTGACTGTCGTCTATTTGACCGATGGGACAACCAAGTAAAGCACTTGGTGTGTTCATGTGTGGAAATAGTGAAGCATGAATATTACCTGGCCCATATACAAAAGGAGATGCATTCACAAGTGGTTGTGTCAGGGTTACCTGGGTCACTAATGTTCCCAGTAAATAAGAAGAATCAACAGTATCAACTACAGGAGTTGTGGATAAATATAAATTCCCAATTCCTTCAGGAAAACCATAAGAATATCGATTCATGCCAAAAGATATCCCAATGGTTGGATTGGATGGTAAATGGTAAGACGAATAGGCATCAATATATCTCGTGGATGGTGGATCAATGAGTGGTAGGCTGAGTGGATCATTAAAAAGAGGATTCGTGAAAGATGCAAGGATTTCTATGAAGGTTGTGAACAGTTCTTCTACGTGTTGGCCACTTCCAAGACCTACACTCTCGGTATGATAAATTTGATCTTCGATCATTCCTTCATAAGAAACATTGTGTTGAGTTTCCTTAACTTCAGGATCCATACCTTGTATACTATGAGATCTTCAAACCAGAAAAATTTAACGATTCAAAGGTTGAATAGAAAAATCAGAGAAACAGACTCCTAAGAAAACTAAAAGAAATCAACCAAGCAACAATAGGTTCATGGATATTCCAAAGATGGGATGTCAAGCCTCCAACGAAGAAATTAAAAGTATTTACACCAACCTCCACATAACACCCCTTCTCGAAGGAAGTAAACCTCACTTTCGCAGGATAAACCTCCAAGGGTACTAACAACGTCTTCCCCAGGTATCGTGGGAATCCCCCCACAATCACCTATGTAGATACCTAGGAAAGGCCATTAATGTTACCAACTCGCAGTCATCCTTCATGCGGGTATATTTAAAAATCAAGACCGAACGTATGGGAAGGATATCAAAGTCCAAAATTTTTCTAGAGGAATGAAAACAAGTGGAACGATAAAACTAATAAGGACCTCGAACATATTTGATATTCACAAAGCACCGAGACCAAATGAAATCAGTGACACTTCAAGAAAAACGCCCAATATGCGATCTGTCTACTATGATTGGTCAATATTTGGAGGGGCGTTCTCCGCTACTCTTCCACACGTGACCTTGAGAGATATTTTCTCCCTAAAATCCTTGAGAGATATTTTATCCCTCAAAATCTTAAAGATCCCAATCTAGTTGATGTCACAACAATCTTAACCAATCTCTCTTCATCCAACCCTTGCATGAAAGTCTTGAGATCAATATGATGATACTTCAATGGATTTCCCTTTCTCATGATCAAAGGTTTGACAACTAAAATATTCCCCCATTTCACCTTATAATTCCCTCATTATATAGGATTTGGAGGCTTAACCACCATGGAGAAGATCACTCACTAGATCCACTAAATTGGGATCTCCAATATTTTTAGGGAGAAAATATCTCTCAAGGATTTTAGCGGAAAATATCTCTCAAGGATTTTAAGGAGGAAATATCTCTCAAGATCCATCAAATTAGGATATTGGTTTGAGAAAATCTCTCAACTATCCATGAGATTCTCAACGTCTCCTTGAGATTAGGAAACTAAATGTGAGGTGGATTCTTACACTAAATCAATTTCCTTTTTATGAATAATAATGAATAATTCTTGTGGACACAGTATTTTGATCTTCATATCATATATTTCTCCTCCACACTGACTAGGGATTGTGACAAATGTTCTTTCATTGTGTCAAGGTGTTGTGACACTTAGTAAAGTTCAAGTGACACTTATTAAGGTCCATACGGAACTTGAAAAAGTGCATGCGACACTTAGTAAGGTGCATACGACACTTGCAACACTTAGGTGTAAATAGGTGTGACATTTTGGTGTGTAACACCATGGAAGAAAGGAATTGTTAAAGTGGGATCTACTCCTACCATAGTGTTCTATGTGGTATTCCTCTTCGATGACACTACCTGAAGTTGTGTTATGGTACTACTTCCACTACTTTGACTACCTTTACTACTATCTTTACTTCCTTTACTAACTAAAATTGACAAACATTTAGGCCTTAGCTTAGTACTTGGAGATGCACACGGGGTTGTGGGTTTGACACAGAATCTGAACTGAGTGGGATGTAATGAATATTCTTCTACCGAACTAAGATAACGGTATTTCCCTTCTATGCACAGAATTCCTTCAATCTAGAGTATTACGCAAGTGTCTCTTTCCTCAAAATCACTATGTTTCTCTTCTCTATCAGACACAATCCTCTTACCAATGTACCAAAATTGTTAACCACTATGAAATACCCCAATATATTATTTTTTCACACCTTCTTCTTCTCTTGGCATCATCACCCCATCCGTTCCTCATTCATTCTTTCCCTGCAACACTCAAATCATCCACCGGTCATCCCCCAGTCCCCCAATGCATGTGAAGGTGCTTATTTGCTAGGGAAATTGGATTTCATCTTCATAACCACCTTATCAAAGAGAAACATCTTGATCCAAGTAGATAATGACTTCGAGTATCTTCCATGCAGTCCTTTAAATAACTCTCTTTCAGTAGCACTATATGACTGAGCACAATCTATATAAAACTTGGTAATATAACATCCTAGCACACTATCCAACCAGAAATCTATTGTGTGTGATGTCTTATCACTTATGTTATTCACTTCCTAAATCAACTCATGGATCCACCTCCTCAAAACCATAGTGCAGAAAGTTATGTTATGTTCTTGTAATCTCTACATCCACTCAGCAAAACAAATCGGGAAATCAACAAAGAAAAATTCATTCAAATTTGTAAAAACATACTTTTATAACCATTTATCTTTGTGGATTCTTGGATTCTTATTCTGACTTCTGGAAAACTCGCACTCCTTCATTTCTATCCATTTTCCAATCTCTTCCTTAGTTGAGCTCCACATTCCCCTCAGACATAGATCCTAGTCCCGACAATGGAACCATTTTTTGGTGGGAAGTGGTAGACCCAGAGTTCAACATTAATTTACCAACAAAACCATAATGATATCGTCCCTTTCAACATCACTCACATGCAGGTGAAGTATCACCTGAGGTATCTATGGGGACTACAGGAACTAGGTTTTCACAATCATAAAGGGAATGGATGCATTCATTCTTACCAGTCTACGTAACATTCATTCATTCGACCATTCATCATGTGCGCATAACCATCATATAACATATTCATATTAATCATACATTCACTAAGTGTGTGCAATAACCAAAACAGTAAACAAACACATCATAGAAAAACACAAAGACACCATATTTAATGTGGTTCATCCCAAACTGGGCTAGGTCCACAATGGAAAGCCTCTTATGTTATTATTTTGAATCATTCCTTACAAAAGGCGTGCACTATGCTCATATATGATATCTCAGTATAACCCAACATATCCTTGGCATTCATGCATACAGTGCACACTCAACTCTTCATTCACTCCTTGCAGAAATTACTCATGCATCTCTCCCCAAAACTTAAAACAATGCCTACTACTCCTCTTACCCCAAAAAACCTTTACATATTTATACTTTTACATTAGGGCTTACCCTATTACAAAATGGACCAAAATGTCTAACTACTTCTACCTAACTTCCTTCTTTAGCGTGCGTTGCTCCTGAAAACGTGCTAATTATCTTCCTTTCTTCCACAAGCGTTACTCCTTAGCCAACTTGTCATGTGGTTTTCTCCTACGCAATTCCCAAAAAAATATTTCTCCAACACCTTCCTTGCAAGCATTAGTACCAACCAAGAAATATTTTGTTGGGTCTGCAATCTTTAGAATAGGGGATTTAGTCAAAAGGGGCTTCACTTGCTGGAAGATTTATTCACACTTGGGTGACCATATAAACTTGTTCCCTTTTATTTGCAACAAGGTAATAGGGTTACCAATCTTGGAAAATCCCTTTATGAACCTTCTATGATATTCATCCAATCCCATGAAGGATCTTACTTCTGTTACATTTCTAGGGGCAGGCCAATCCATGATTTCCTTGATCTTTTCAAAATCCATTGCCACTCCTTCTGCTCAGATCACATGGCCTAGATATTGGATTTCCATTTGAAATAAATCTAATTTATTGAACTTAGCATACAACTTGTGTTCTCTTAACACTTGTAGAACCATCCTGAGATCCTCTTCATGCTCTTCTCTATTCTTCGAATACACCAAAATTTTGTCGACAAATAATAAGACAAACTTATTCAAATACTTGTCGAGCATGTTATTCATCAAACACATGAATGTAGTTAGTGCATTCATGAGTCTGACTAGTACCACCACAAAATCATAGTGCCCATAAATTGTTCTAAAGGTTGTCTTGTGGATGTCCTTGTCATTGATTATGACTTGGTGATATCCCGACCTCAAATCAATCTTTGAGAAAACTACAACTTCTCTGAGCTGATCAAAGAGATCATATATCTTAGGCAAAGGATACTTTTTCTTGATGGTCATCTTGTTCAATGGTGTATAGTCTATACATAGTCTCAACGTGGTGTCATCCTTCTTCTTTACAAACAGGGGTGGTGTTCCACACAGGGACACACTCGACCTAATGTAAAATTTATCCAACATTTCCATTAGTCACATCTTCAGCTCCACCAACTCTGGTGTTCTCATTCTGTAAGGAGATTTTGATGCTAGTACCTCTCAAGGAAAAATATATATTGAGAAATCGAGGTCTCTTTTTGTAGGTAGTTCAGGAACTTCCTTTAGAAACATGTCTCTGAATTGCCACAGTACCAAGTGATATTCATCCTTCATCTCTTTTCTCTTTGTTTATTTAAGAACTTGTATAGCATACAAGGGAAACCCTTTTTCTGATAAAATTTTTGAGGTGCAACATTGATATTTTCCTTATTGAAACCATCTTCTAAATGCCTTGCAAAATCCTTGTATTGCCTTCCTCATCTTCGTATTCCAAAACCTTCTCATGACGATTTAACTTTCCTTGTGAGAAGCTAACCAATCTATGCCCAAAAGCACATCGTAGGAACCTGGGGGTCAGATATTAAGGCTTACTGAGTTTGCAATCCATTTATTTCAATCAGACATGCCTCAATCAACTCAACCACTTTCCTGTTTGTTCCAGTGACTAAGTGGATTAACCATGCTCTCGCATGTTTCTTTCTCTTCAATACACATGCCTCAGCAACCCGAGATTAAATGTAACTAAGGTTAGAAACTGGGTCAATTAAAATAGAGATGGGTTGATTAGCAATAATACCTTCTAACTCCACCACGGTAGCTTGGTGGTCTGCTTGTTGGTTTTCTACAACTGCATAAATTTACTTCAAGCTACATCATTGAATGTAGTTTTTTCCTGCACATTATACACTCTTCTATTATCATGATGTCTATGGGGACAATCCATTAATAGGTGTGGTTCTCCACATCCCCAAAATTGCAAAGGTCCTTTCTTGGGATCCTCTGCTCTTTCTCTTGATTTCTATGTTGGTTTATTTCCACTTTGAGATGGGGAATTGTGTTGATGCACACTCCTTCTTGGTTGACCCAACTATGAACCCTTCTTTAAATTATTGTATGGAAATGGTTTTAATACCTTCTTTTGGAATCCACTCTTGTCCTTCCTCCTCCAATCCTTTGAGAGATCTTTCTTATTCTTAGACTGGTCATAACAACACTTGGATTTATGCAAACTGCCCTCTAATGTCTTAGGTTTGTCTAATTAAATTTGATCTTGGTAGGACTGTGGAAATCCACTGATAAAACATTGCACCCTCACTTTATCATCCTTTAGGTAAGGGACATACCTAAACAACTCCATAAACCTTTTGGAATATGCATCCACGGTAAGCTGGCCCAAATTATGCTCATAAAATTCCTTGACTTTGTCATCGTAATACTTTTCCGACAGGTAATCCTTTAGGAAGTATTTCTCAAAACTTTTCCATGTCAGTTTTCTTTCTTTCAACCCTTTTATTTCCTTGAGGTCTTCCCACCAGATGGAAGCTCCTCCATTTAGGTTAAATATGGAAATCCTTGCATTGGTATTCTTGGAGTAATTGGGTACCCGAAAGTGCTTCTTCCAACCAAACAACCATGCTTCAACTTCCTCTCCTTTCTTTATCTCTCCATCAAAGGTAAGTGGCTTATCGCTCTTGAATTCTTCAATTAAAGAACAATGAGAATTCTTCCCCTTCTTCTTCTTTAGGTAACTTGATTATGTGCCACTACTGGAAAACTCTACCGAAGTAGTCTTCCTGCCAGATGACTTTGTGGACATAATTCCACTTGATATACCTTTATTGGCATCTTGATGCCTCTTTCTGGAAGAACTCTTTCCCACATCATTGTGAGCCAATCCATGCTTCTGAGCATCCAAAGGGGTTTTCAACTTCTCTGACCATTGCAAATATGAATTACTAGGAACTTTTGTAGATGTTTATGGATTTTAGACAGGCTCTACAGTAACACTGCATTCAATTTTTCTTGTTCATCTTGGGCGCTCATAAGCCTCGCATTCTCTGCCTTCATAATTCTAACAGTGGCCATCAAATCTGGAGGAATTTCTCTATCCCTCCGGTCATCAAAATATTCATATTTTAGGTGTGAGGTGTCATCCATGTTGTGTTGTACCAATAACCTCTGTCACTTTCTAGTACGTCCTATGTATTGAAACAACAAATGTTATTAGTAATTGCATTACTAGTGAAATTATGCATATTAGACAATCAATACAATCTTTCTTAAAACGATTTCAAGTGGCCTTGGCTACCCATTCAAGCCTAGAGTTTGAACTCTTCTCTGATACCACTATGTAGCACACCCGACCCCCTAACCTTCTCTTAGGATGGAGGTATGTTAAGATTTTTCTCTTTTTACTCAACTCAGATCTGATCTTAAGGACCACTGATGGATTCTACTCATCGATATCTTTCCATCAACTATAAATAAGCTCCAATATGATCCTTGGATCTAAGATCCAACCTTATAAAGTATCCATGTTCTCATGATCAAAACCACCTCACTTCCATGTGGAATCCACATGGATTCCTTCTACTCCTACCATCCAATTTTGTACTGACATGGAAGCAAGTGGCACTAGCCTAACTCATCATTTTGGGGTTTCTAACCTTTCAATCCATTCTTCATCTTTAAAGCTTAACTATAGTGGAGAACTAACATTCAACCTTGAAATATCCTATGATGACCCACTCATTGGACCCTTCCCAGATCTAACGGATTTTAGGTCCGACCTTCAATGGATCTGATTTTGTTAGCATCTCCAACTTGCACACCAATTATTGTCCAAGTATTCAACTTTTCTCACAATCCATGGATGGGACCCACAAGGATCAACGATCGATATTTCATCTCACCCATTCACTAATCCACAACCATCATTTAACCCCAAACCTCATCATCGTCGGCACTTGCTCCCAACAACCTCTGATGAATGGTCGAGATATGATGTCCTACAAATCCCACAATCTAGATCACAATCGACGCCATAAGGGTTTCTAGGCCCTATGGGACTACTCATGTCTCATTAACCATTACATTGGTGACATGTTTCACCTCTATGATTATTATGGTTGTCTTGTTGGCTCACCACATATTCATGACATTCTCACCTCTTTTATTGCTCAACCAAGACCTACCAGGCATTTACGATAGATATATTCTCTCTCTCCTCTGTGTTGATCAATGGCTCTTGTTAATTCTCAAGCCTTTATCATTGTTGACACTCTTGGACAATACATGTTCTTAACAAACTTCCACGCTCCTATATATGATGATACATTGAGATCAATGATCCAATTCTCGTTGTTGTCACTTCCATCGAAATCGATGGCCTTCGTCCCATATATAGAATATTATCATTGTCATTGTAATTATATTAAGTCCTAGCACTCAATCGCTCCCGATGATGATGCCTCTCTTGCTGAAGGGTTGAGATTTACTCATCCCGTCAAATCAATGGTTATAATCTCTCCTAAGACATCACAAGATTTCCTTACTAGTTAATGCTTGTCTTAGGGACTTAGCCAAATTCAAGGTTTCTTCAAGACTTTATCGGTCCTCAAGGAGCCTGATGCCTACTCTAAGACAGTCAAAGACTAAATAACCTTCATAAAAAGGTAATTCTTGCATATCTTGCAAGATTTCCATAAAATATCAGGTCTTCCTCGAGATTCAGGGTTCTCTATTTCTCATAGGAATCTCTCCGGCCAACAGGACACCCACATCATTGGTTAAATAATGTTTTTTTCCATGTCCTGCAAAATTTTCTTTAAATCCACAAGGTTTCTAGGGACACAAATTTCCACACTTAAACGATCTCATGGTTTTATAATATGACAAGGTATCATAATCTCATCCCAACCATTCAGAGTTTATTTTTTATCAATTACAAGAATTTACACTTCCCATTAATCATACAATTGCATACACACATACATCATTCATACACAATATAAACAAGTCCAGTTACACACTTATCTGATCAAGTAATTTTCCCATACCAAATGACTGAGAGAGGACATATTTCCTCCCAACCTTAGGCCACACTGTATAGTTCCTTCATACAGTATGCTACCCTTGTTCCAAGAAATGATACCAAAAGGGGAATGATCCAGTTGGCTTCCAACTCAGATGATCCAGGAAAGTTACTCTCCTTCCTCCACTAAGAAAAAAAAAATTTACCCCCTTCCCACTGAGCTCAAGGATTCTATAGGTTTATCATGTGGTTTCTCAACTATATTTTCTCTGCACCAGGGATCCCCTTCTCTGCTAAACATTCCTTCAATGACCTCCCCTTACTAGTGTCGTCTTATGTCCAATAAGCACCAAGTTGTAGTCTTTTTCTCTAGTCTATATTCAGGTCTTCTCTGTTCAGGGTGATCAATATTAAATTAGACAAGCTTCCTATTTTCCTTAAGGAAATCTTTCCATCTTCTTCTCTTCTTCAGTCTGCACCCTCGATCTCCTCTTCTCACTGTGTTAAGAACCAAACATCAATATAGCATAGAAAACCTCAGGAAAAGTACTCAACGCCTTGAAAAAAAGATAATTTCAGATAATAAGCCTCTTCGAGGG
>ML811023.1:9756-38454 GCA_009831015.1 Picea engelmannii
AATTATAAAGGATGTAAAATATAATAATTGTTTTAGAAATTATTAAAACAATTTTAAAAATAATAAAATATTAATCAAATAGTTGTTGAGAAAAATATAAAATTTCAAAAGGGTATAAAAGTGAAAACATAATTATTTATTTAGAAAATTGGGATTATATAAAAAGTGGAAGATTTAATAGATGATTTAGTAAATAAAACAAGTGTTGCATGGCAGCGTCTCTGCCAAGTTCGAATGAGAATAAATGCGACCAGTACAGACACGTGGGTAGGAAGTTAAAGTACACGTGGTATCCATGCAAAATTTAGTATTCCCGAATTAGTTTAATTTGGAATTTATAAAAAAATATTAATGTTTGGTACATCAACAAAGGTTCCTAGTATCTAAGTTTGATAGTACAAGAAAGATTTAAAAGGAGCCTGGAAAAAAAAATTAGTGTACAATAATAATAAGGTTTCTAGTAAGAACGTTTGTTACAAGAACATTTATAAGGTTCCTGGACAAAAAAAATGTAGCATACAATAGAATAGTAACAACGTCTGTTACATAGGTTCGTGGACAAAAACACAAAAAAATCAACATTTCCAAATTAGTTTTCTTTAAAACAATAGAATAGTAACAACGTCGTGCAACAAAGGCATTACCGAATTAGTTTTCTTTGAAAGTAGTAACGTCTGTTATATCAACAAAGGTTCCTGGGCAAAAAAAAATTAGCATACAATAGGACAAAAAATGTAGCATTCCCGAATTAGTTTTCTTTGGAACAAACAAGAAAGGTTCCTGGACACCCAAAATTTAACATACAATAAAGGCATTCCGAATCAGTTTTCTTTGAAATTGATAAAAAATTAATAATGTCTGCTACATATTTTTGGAAATTTAAATGTGTTTGTCATAGAGACTAGAATTGGGGCTCCCGCAGACCATAAAAAGAAATAAGTGCAAGAATTAGGAATGTTGAAAGAAGAAGTGCGCGACGGTAGAGAGGAAGACCTGAAAAGAAGAAATTGGAAGTTATGAGTCTTTGGTTACAGTTTTCTATTTAAAGAGGTAATAACTGGATTGATAAAGAAAACAAGATGACAATATAGACTTAAATTGGATTGATAAAGAAAACAAGATGCCAGTATAGACTTACTATGAAGCCGATGCGTTTTTGTTGCTGTCGTCGATGGTCAGTGGAGTCGTGTCGACCGGTTGTTGCCCTTCCTGGACGAGGTTGTCCATTCTATGTTGGAACCATTCTTCAATGTAGCTTCTCATGGGGGCCATGTTGATTTCATCCCAGATTTCTATGTCGTAAAGGCCGTTTTCTAATTTCCTTAGATCCATTGAAATACTATGCAAACTCTGTTCAATTTATTCATTGTGTGCCGCATAGTCCAGTACCCAACGCTCGAGCTCATCTACACGATGTTCAACTATGTTGTAAAACTTTTCGAAAGACAACCCCTTTAAAATATCAAGTTGTTCATGGAAGGATTCTTTGATGACTTTCAAGGATTTGAGAATTAAGTTTGGGTCTTGAGCCTCGTTGGTACTTCCAGCTAAGTCTATTTGGATCAGGCTTGTGAATAAATATTCCTTTTCTGATATGGCTTGTTTACATGATTCGACAATGAGCTCCGGGTTCTTAACTTTCTTTTCCCAGCATGCTTTTACTTTTTTGGTTCGCTTTGGGGAGGGGAGTTTCTCTTGTCTTTTTTTCAGTTTTGATGTGTTGACGACATGGTTGGAAAAATGGGTCAACACCTCTTCACATAAACACTGATAATTTTTCAAATTCACCTCCAAATGTTTGAGAAAATCATTTGCCTTCTTTCCGAAGGAAACTAAATTTTGTGATGTTTCCCAGGCTTCAGTAACTAGATGCATTCTTTTGTTGATGTTATTCTCTACAAGGGATCTAGAGAATGCAAGGAGGGTAGAGGATACTTTCATCTTGACTGCGGTGGTAGCAGACACGTTTTTTGCTAAAGGATTGGCAAATTCCAGGGCTCAAATTCATTGAGGCATTCTTTCACTCTGGCATTTTCTGCTTCAATTCCTCTAATGGAATCATGAAGAGCATCACCGATTACTTGGTGAAATAGGGAGATTTGGGATGACCGCATTTTCCTAAAGTTAATCTCTGTGCGAGATTTTCCTTTCCTGTTTGTTACATCTCTTTTTTCAATGACCATACTTTTAGATTGGCTGTCAAAAACAACGCTCTAGAATACGAAGGATTCATCTTTGTTAAAAATTTCGGTCTCAGCTATTTCCACTGCGGACAACCCAATTTTGTGCATGTGCTCAGTTTTAATTTCAAGTTGCACCTATTCAGTTTCAATTTCGGGTTTGTCCCCCTGCCCTGCATTGTTTTTTCTCTTCTTCGTTTGTAGAATTTTGTGAGAACTATCAATTTTTATGCGAGGAGGGTTCTTATCTCCTCCTCCGTTCAAAGATTTGTGGGTTGCTTTCTTACTGGGGTGGGCCGTTGAAGTGATGCTCCATGATGTCGTGCACTTGGGAGTGCTAACGGGGGACTGGGAACTCTTCTCACTGGATACTTTTCCCTATTGTGTGTACAATTCAGTCGTGCTTTGTAATGTCTCTGCGTCACAATTTGCAGAAGCAACATTGTTGTCATCACTGTCCCTGTCTTCGGTCAGGTGTCTATGGATAAAAGCACTGTTAAAGCCAACTGCCAGTAAATGTTCTCGAAAATCCCATTAGGGTCAAACCCTTTTATCTTTTCAGCATATGTTAGGTTCAATTTCTTGAAATGGCCGACAAATTCGTCAATCTTGTTGACGTTTCCGCACACGAAGTCTCTGACTTTCCAAGGCAGAGGAATGAACTGTTTTTTTTTTCTTGTCATGGAAAAAATGCAACCAGTGGTTGTATTGCCTTGCTATTTATGCAACAAACATCTTGTCTGTGATGTGGCATGGAAGGAAAGCAGGTTTTTCCTTAGAGCCAAAGACCATGAGTACACTATGATTTTCCTTTTGTTCAAGTGTGCCCTTCTTGTTAAAAAACTTGGTTGTTTGGCCAGACATCTGGGGAGCATACTTCCATAACAAAAAATCTTTGAAAACTGAGACAAAGCCATTAAAAACTTCATAAAAACAATGGGAGGCCTTGTGCCTCCACAGGGCCTGGTACCAGAATGTTACTAGGTCGAATCCACAATTTATTTTATTGGAAAGGGAAAGTTTTGGAAACAGACAACAATGCACTATTGTGAAAATCAAGTAGGATGACATACAAAATTTATTCGATTCTTTGAATCGTGACAACTGGGAACAAATCTCAATGGAAATTAGCTTCCCCCAATTGAAAATGAATTGTTCCTTGACTGTGAAGTACAAAATATAAATAATTATATGGGAAATGCTTGTCGTGGATGTCTGTCCCGTTATTCTTGTAAACAACCAAGCAATTTCCCATAATGGATTTCTAAAGGAACTTACCTGCAACTTTGTGATATCTTGAGGAACTGTTGTCGGGTCTTCGAGGATCTCGACCAAGATGTCCAACCCGTTATCATGTTTTTCTAGAAATTGCTTGCAGTCTTGTCCTCTGAACATTAATGTTGGCTCTGACAATTTTAACATCTTGCGGAATGTTGGGTATGTGTTATATTCTTTGCATGTGTGTGTGTGTGTGTGAGTGCGTCAGATACGAAAACTGCGTCTGACGATCCCTTCACCTAGAGCTCTGCTGTGTGCACCGGGCGCTTTCCTAGGGGGGTCCCAGGGGGGGGGCAGGTATGCCCCCCCTGGTTACGCGTAGCATTCGGGGCAGCGGCCAATTTTTTTTTTTGGGCGGTTTTTTGCTATTTTTAGCGGATTTTGCTATTTTTAGAGGATTTGTAAATTAATCTCGGATTAAGGGATTAGGGTTTTGGTATCTACGGAATACCTAAAAACATTGTATATATTGTATGGCGAATGGTGAAATTCGATATAATGAAAATAAAAAAGGTTTTTCCCGGTTCAGGGTTTCCGGTATAAAATCTCTGTGTACTCTGTGTATGAGCCATTGATTAATTTCTATATTTCTTAAGAATATATATGCATTGATTTACTTCACAGGTTTAAAACTTACACGGAAGACCTGAGGTGACAAAGAAACATGATAATGGTCGCGCAATGGAATGATTCTTTGGCTTGGAATATATTTTTCGGCGCACCAAGAGACCACCTCCTTACAGTAAAAAACCTCAGGGACGCAGCCTGCACGAGCGATTCTGGAGGTCCAAATCACTTCATTCTGGGCGGAATGGAATGAATAGTAAAAGTATGCCCTGGACCACTGGAAGTTCTGGTCCTGATGTCCGAAGATATTTACTGTATCTCCACAAAACTGCTGTCGACCTGCTGCCATAAGTATACAAGAACGTTTTTTTTCTCCAGACGATGAATGAAATGAAAATTTAGAAGGGATAATATAACCCTGCGCAAATCTTGGTCCAATGGATGTGAATGGGAGATCTCCTCAAGACTTTCATTCATTAATGACAATTTGGACAGCTATTGCATGATGCGTTGTTATCATTAAACACTAGTAATTGCATACATAGAAATGAGAACATGGTGGATACGACAATGAGTGATTAAGCATTGTATATTTCTTGAGCGAGCCAACACGACGACGCATGTTCGAGATGAACAATCGAAAGGGACAAAATAACTCTCTGCAGATCTTGGTTTAATGCGTAGGATATCTCCTCGAGCATTTCGCTCATTAATGACAATGTTGACAGTTCCTGCATGGTCAGCTGTGACCATGAAAGGTTTCTAATTGCATACTAAGAAAGTATGGAGGTCGTGGGTACGGGAAAAAGCAACTTCAAAATAGGGTTACAAGGTACAACCGTTGGAGGTGAGGGTGCGAGGGTCAAATTGTATGTCTTAGAAGTTTTTGAGTGCAATACGCATAACACCAAAGAGGGTATGGTAGGACAGTCCAGAGGGAAATTTGTATATTACTAGTAAGAGCATAATTAATGTATATCAGGAAGGATAGGAAGTTAGTGGGGATGGAAGGAAGCGACAAAAAATTTGAAACATTTGTGAGCCGTGGTAGAGTGAAGCTTGCGATTTCGAGGAGTCTGTGGTGTAATTATAGATGACATAAGTTTTGAGTACACGATGTATAGCACAAAACAAGAAGCAATAGAGTTGGAGAGCGTCAACGCGACAACTGCGACTGTAAAATTGGCAAAGTGTGGAAAGGAACAATAGTCGGTCGGATTCATCATGTGAGGATATAGATGGAGATGAAGATATGTCAGCCCGCCAACGTTGGAAACCGCGATCATAGAAAAGCGACTAAGTATATAACCACAAAGCAATAATACATGTGAAGAAGAAAAGAGAAAAATGACTAAGGAGTCCGTGGTGGAATTGTAAATCACAAAATTTTTGAGTGCAATATGTATATCACGGAACAAGAAGTAGCAGAGTTCGAAAGCGCCAACCCAACAAGCGCGACCATAAAAATGGCTAAGTGTGGAAAGGAATAGCAGCTGGTCAGACTCATCATGTGAGGATATAGATGGAGATGAAGATATGTCATCCTGCCAACACTGGAACCCGCCATCATAGAAAAGCGACAAAGTATATAACCACAAAGAGATAATACATGGGAAGAAGAAAAGGGAAAAAAGACTTAAGGAGTCTTCGGTAGAATTGTAAATCACGGAAATTTTGAGTGCAATATGTATAGCACGAAACAAGAAGTAGCAGAGTTCGAATGCACCAACCCAAAACAATGACTAAGAATTATATATTTCGTGAACTCGTCAACACAAGGATCCAAAATAGGCTGACAAGGTCTCCCTAGAAGATGTGAGGTCCCGACAGTCAAATTGTATCGTTTGGAAGATTTCAATGTATAATCTGTAACATAGAAGAGGGGATGATGTCAGAACCCGGTAGTCAATTTGTATATTGTAGAGAGGCGGATGTGAATTGTTTCATATTAGTGTGTGCATTTTTCACTAGTAAGAGTCACTAGCAAGAGCATAACCAATGCATATTAGGAAGGACAAGAAGTTAGTGGGGATGGAAGGTAGTGACAGATACTTATAAAAATTTGTGAACCGTGGTAGCGTGAAGCTTGCAAGTTCGAGGAGTCACGATGGAATTGTAGATCATGAAAGTTTTGAGTGCAAGATGTACATCACAGAATAAGAAGTAACAGCGTTTGAAACTGCTAACCCGACAACCGCGACCATATAATTGGATAAGTATGGAAAGCCACAGCGGTCGGCCGGATTCGTCATGGGATTATATAGATGGAGATAAAGATATACCAGCCTACCAACGCTAGAACCCACGATCATAGAAAGGCGACTAAGTATATAACTAGAAAGCCATAATACATGGGAAGAAGAAAAGGGAAAAAGGACTAAGGAGTTCGCGATGGAATTGTAGATCATGGAAATTTTGAGTACAAGATGTGAACCCGGTAGTCAATTTGTATATTGCGGAGGGCTAGATGCCAACTATTTCATACCATTGTGTTGATTTCTCACTAGTACGAGAACAACCAAAGTATATTAAGAACGACAGGAAGTTAGTGGGGATGGAAGGCAGCGACAGATACTTTGAAACATTTATGATCTGTGGTAGAATGAAGCTTGCGAGTTCGAGGAATCTATGGTGGAATTGTAGATGATGAAAGTTTTGAGTTCAAGATGTATATTATGGAACAAGAAGCAACAGAGTTCGAAAACGCCAACCCGGCAAGTGCGGCCATAAAACTGGCTAAGTATAGAAAGGAACAACGGTCAATCAGATTCATCATGTGAGGATATAGATGGAAATGAAGATATGTCAGCACAGAAATGCTAGTACCCGCGATCATAGAAAGGCGACTAAGTATATAACCAGAAGGTGATAACACACAGGAAGAAGAAAAGGGAAAAAGGGCAGAATGTGCGGTGGAATTGTAGAGAACGAAAATTTCGAGTGCAAGATGTATATTACGAAAGAAGAACCAGCAAAATTCGAAAGGGCCAACTCGAAACAGTATCCAAGAATTGGAAATTTCATGAACCCGGAAACAGGAGGATCCAAAACACGCTGACAAGGTCTCTCTAGAGGACCCGATGCCCTAACGTTCAAATTTTATCAATCAGAGCATTTGAATGCATAATCTCTGAGACAGAAGAACGGACGATGTTGGAAGCCGATAGTCAATTTATATATTGTGGAGGGTGTGATGCCAACTGTTTCATACCAGTGTGTCCAATTGTCACTAGTAAGAGCTAATTTAGTATTGAAAATAAGTTCAATTTTGAGCCACCCAGCTTGCAGGTCCGCTTGTCAATTTTGATATCACGGAATTCTGGGTGCTATTTGAAGGGCATGGAACAATGGAGGGCCAATTTTGAGCTCGCCCGCCCGAGAACCCGAGATCCAAAAGTGGCTACGTATGGAATGCGGAGTTCGTACATGCTCTATAAAATCTCATGTCCATACTCTATAGTCCCATAATAGACGGGAAGAAAAAAAGGGAAAAAGGATGAAGGAGTCTAGGGTGGAATTGTAGATCATGGAAATTTTGAGTGGAAAATGTATATCACAGAACAAGAAGGAACATAATTTGAAAGCGCCAACCCGACAACTGCGGGCATAAAATTGACTAAGTATGAAAAGGAACAACGGTCGACCGGATTCGTATGGAATGCAGAATTCTGGGAATTCCGCATTCAATTTGTATATCGCAGAATTTTGGGTGCTATTTGCAGGGCACAGAACAATGGAGGAAAATTTTGATCCCACTCGCCCAAGAACCTGCGATCCAAAAAGTGGCTATGTATGGAATGTAGACTCCGTACATGGTCTATAAAATCTGATGTCCATACTTTATAGTCACATAATACACGGGAAGAAAAAAAGGGAAAAAGGACAGAGTCCGTGGTGGAATTGTAGATCACAAAAATTTTGAGTGGAAAACGTATATCACGGAAGAAGAAGTAGCAGAGTTAGAAAGTGCCAACCCGACAACCATGGGCATAAAATTGACTAAGTATGAAAAGGAACAACGATCGGTCGAATTCCTCATGTGAGGATATAGATGGAGATGAAGATATGTCAACATGCCAACGTTGGAACCCACGATCATAGAAATGAGACTAAGTATATAACTAGAAAGAGATAATACACGAGAAGAAGACAACGAAAAAAGTACTAAGTATCTCATAGAAGAATATCTATTGTTTGCTTATTAATGCAAATCCTTTCGAACCCTTGCTGATTTCTCAACAGTAAAGGCATAAATTACATATCATAGAAGTTCTTTGGATGCAAGATGTATATGAGGGAACATGGGACATAGGTGTTGGATATCGCAAATCTGGGACCCGGTGATTACATAATTGGCTAAGTATTGAAAGGGACCGCGGTCGGTCGGGCTCATGGTGTGAATATATAGATAAAGAGTTGCCAATTTGCGAATCCATGAGGCCATGATCATATAACTGCGACTAAATATAGAACCAGAAAGGGATAATAGAGGGGGGGGGGTAAAGAGAATTAAGAGTTTTTATACATTCCTGCGGACAAATTGTATATTGCGGAACTTCGGGCGCTCTTTGCAACTCACCAAAAATTTGAAACAAAATTTTGAGGCCGTCAATTCGGTAACCCGCAATGGAAAAAGTGTGCAAGTATGGAACACATAAACATTGGTCAGGACTTGCTTTCGCTAAGAAATATTTTCTTTGCATGTTTCTAGACAAGTTATCTAGGGATGGTTGGTTGTCCCTACTTTTGCTTATTAATGACAATTTTTTTACGCTTTTTGCATGATGCCATTCTAGTATTAAACCTTTGGTGTTGCATAAATGGAAATAAGTACGGGGATAGGCAGAACAATAAACAATGACTAGGACTTGGAGTTTTCGTCAACCCGCCAATGTGAGGATCCAAAATATGGTCACAAGGTTTCTCCAGAGGATGCAAGGCCTCGACAACCAAATTGTATAGTTCAGAACATTTAAATGCATAATTTGTAACAAAGAAGAGGGGATGATGTTGGATTCTGGTTGTCAATTTGTATATAGTGGAGCAACGGGCACCAATTATTTCGTACCAGTGTGTCTAGTTGTCACTAGTAAGAGCATAGTTAATGTATATCAGGAAGGACACAAAGTTGGTGGGGATGGAAGGCAACAACAAATACTTTGAACAAAGTTAATGTATATGAGGAACCCACAGTGGAATTGTAGATCATGGATGTTTTGATTTCAAGATTTATATAACGGAACAATAAACATCCGAGTTCGTAAGTGCCAATCCGGCAACGACGACCATAAAATTGGCTAAGTATGGAAAGGAACAATGGGTGGTCAGATTCGTCATGTGAGGATATAGATGGAGATGAAGACATGTCATCCCACCAACCCTAGAACCGAATATCATAGAAAGGCGACTAAGTATATATACAAAAAGCAATAATAGGCGGGAATAAGAAAAGGCGAGTTCGTATGTGCTAGCCTGACAACCGCAACCATACAATTGACTAAGTATGCAAAGGAACAACGACCAGTCAGATTCTTCATGTGAAGATAGAGATGGAGATGAAGATATGTCAACCCACGAACCCTGCAACTGCTGATCATAGAAAGATGACTAAGTATAAAACCAGAAAGCGATAATGGATGGGAAAATGAAAAGGGGAAAATGGATAAGTATCTGACAGTCGAAAAACCTTTTTTTTTTTTTTTTCTGTTTATTAATGGAAATGTTTTCGAACCTCTGGTGGGTTCTTACTAGTAAAATCATAAACTACAGATCACTGAAGTTCTTTGGCTGCAAGATGTATATGAAGAAACAAGGGACATAGGTGCTGGATACCACCAACTCGGGGCCTGGTGGCCAGATAATTGGCTAAGTATTGGCCAAGAGAGAGGTTTGATATCTATTTTAATAGTATTCATACTAATATGTATTATCGAAGAAAGTTTTGATATTTATTTGAATAGTATCCATAGTAATATATATCAATGGATTGTTTCTGTTTCAAATGCAAATGATCTCCCAATTTGCAGGATTCTCTTGGGTTCACAAATTTCGTTGAAACCACAAAAGTTTTGACTGCAAGATGTATATAACACAACAAGAAACATGAATTTGCATTGTGGTTTCAACGAGATAAACTTCTTATCATCTATTCATCTTGTATTCCTTGCAATGACATGAGAAAACGTCGACTCTCCATAAACATTAATATCTAAATTAAATTAAATGTAATGAAAATTTGGTGTGATTTAAGTAATTAAGGCAGCTTCAGTCGTTCCTTTATTAATGCAAAGCTTTTCGAACCCCTGGTGAGTTATCACTAGTAAAAGCATAAATTGCAGATCACATAATCTCTTTGGTTGCAAGATGTATATGACAGAACAAGGAATATAGTTGTTGAATACCGCAAACCCGGGACCAGGTGGCCAGATAATTGGCTACGTTTTGACCAAGAGGAAGTTTTAAAATTTATTCCAACAGAAGAAGCTACAATATATGCAAGATATTGAACAAGAACATTGCATCAACACTTGACCTTCCTTGTTGTAAGTCATTAATTCATTCTATTTACAGGACCCGAAGAATGAAAGTAGGACCGGTCCTCCAATTTATTTCTTTAAGTATAGGGCCCGTGCCACATAAATATGGCCTATGACAAATTATTCTTCAATGTAAAATGTAAGCAACAAACAGAGTAGCCTTTTATTTAAATTGAAGTAGTGATGAGCAGAAAGAGAAGCTTATCGTCCATGTTTAAAGACACACAGGGAAAAAAGGTACAAAATAAAATGAAAAGCAATACCAGAGATTGGAAAACACTTTTAAAAAAAAAATCGCAATGATTCTATATTCAAATAATATGGGTTACAAAATATAGCTGAGATTAATTCCCACAATGATTGTGATTTGGCTTGTCGTCGACCAGAAAAAATATGTACATTGAAAATATTTGTAAAAAACGAGTTGAATATCAATTTCCGGTCTTGGACTTAATTGGTCCTGCCAACTAGATCTATCCCAGTTTTTTGAATAGCTTGTCTCTTCCAGATATGGCTTGCTTGCAATGGTTGGTTATTCAACATTTCATTGCTTGTCAAGTATTAATTTCCCTTTGTCGTCGAAAACTTGGGGTTTAAGGTGCTTTCCTTGCAATTTTCCCAACCATTGACATCCGAGACAACTTAGAAATGCGATCCAATCCAAATTCAAATTTGAGGGAGTCATTTTATGTGACATTATCTATGGGATGGGAAAAAAATTCAAGTATGTTCTGACTGCTATTCTCCCTGTATTCGATCATCTATTTGGTTGAAAAGCCTGCGTGAATATTTGTATGTTGAACTTCTTTGTTTTATTACAATAAATTTGAAGGAACGTGCAAGCCAACTGCAAAATGTTATTATGTTGAAGTACATGGATTATTCGGGCAACATAGGTCTGACAAGTGTATCAAATGCTGCAAAATGCATCAACACAGATCTGACAAGTGTGTCAAATGTTGTAGATCGCATCAGAATATATCTTTCATCATAGCGGTGGAAAATATGGCAGCCCATAGAAAGGTCTGGAATGTTTAGAGGTTACGCCAAATATGTGGAGTCTGCAACTACATCCAGAGGAAACTGAACAAACTTCGACAAAGAACATGGATTTCTGTCAAGTTGATTACCACACCCATAAGTATCTCAACAAACTTTTAAATAGAAACTTGTGTAGTGATAATATGTCGTTTTATCCACCCATACAATTTCTGTTACTTGCCTCTGGTTACATTCGCAAATGGAGTAATATTTCACATCGTTTACGAACATCACAGACCATTTTGCAATCCACGGTAAGTGTGACGCCCCCGAGGAAGAGAAATTCTTGTGCAATCTGCAGAAATCGATACACTTGCCAAATCTGTGTCGTTGGAAGAAACTGTATACTTCAACGAAGAAGTATTTTTTCACGTGACCTGAAAATCCATTACAACTCCCAGCAAGAAAACAAAAAAGTTCAACAAACAAATCTCCAGGCAGCCTTTTCAACCAACCAAAGCATTGAATATAGGGAGAACACCAACCAGAAGATACTTGCTCTTTTTTTTCCTCCTCTCTGAGTTTCTGTTGGATAACATAGTTTTTTTATTATTCAAATCTCAAGTCACATTAGTTTTTTCCTCCTCTTTGAGTTTCTGTTGGATAACATAGTTTTTTTATTATTCAAATCTCACGTCACATAAAACCAGTCTCTCTTCTTTCATCTGGGCTTCAATTGCATCTCTAAGTTGTCTTACATGTCCATGACCAGGAACATTTGAACGAAGGCATGCTAAAGCACAACTCTTTGATGATAGAGAGAAATGACAACAAGTATTTAAAAGCAACGTTGGATGATCTTCCGTAGATTTTGTGTTAATTCGTTTTAATGATAGATGTTCTAGATATTTTTTCTTATTAATGCCAATCTTTTCGAATATGTACGCTGAATACTGATTAATAGCATGTAATAACATTCCCATATCCGATTAGATTCTCAAATCTGACATCTAAGATATGCACAATATTAAAGAGAGACATGGCATTAAGGCCTCTGTGGGTGACACGTTCATGCACTATGCCGAAGCCTTTAAGAAAACCAAAAGAGGATGGTGTGATCATCCTTCCATCCTTCCATCCTTCTAGCCCAAAGTTCATCTAGGACGGAAGGATGCATCTCTCCTAGGAATTCCTGAAGACATGTCTGGAGAATGGGATTCTTATATTAAGCTTCTATGCAAAAACTTCATTTCTTTAAATGAATAGTCTAAAGACTCTCTTTGATGGTCCAAGAATCCATGAGGGGGAACTTACGTTGTTAAGTTAGGATACAAATCCTGGATGGAAAACATAAACAATGGTACTGTCAAGTGGTGGTGGAAACATGTGTGGAAATTCAAAGCATTACCAATATGTAAAATCATACTTTGGCTCGCCCTGAATAACAAATTGTTGACTTGGGATAATGGTCAGAAAAGAGGATGGTGTGGTCCGAACAAATTCTCTCTTTGCATGATTAATCCTGAATCTGTAGCTCATCTTTTGTTTCTTTCCCTTATGCAAGACATGTTTCGACGATGATCATAGAGAAATTAAAGGCCTAGGCCAAATGGAACAAAGCCTCACTGGAAGAGTGTTAGAGATCGCGGATTCAGGAAAGATTGGTGGCCCTTTATGCAGTTCTCCCGAGCATCATGATCACAAACATATGGTGGGAACAGAACAATGCAATCTTCGATTATAAGTTAGTCCCACTGGAAGTGATAACATCCATGACTCTCAACATGGCTAAGGACTTTAAGGAAGACCAGAGAATTCAGAAACCGCGACCTGCATCCTCTTATTATCGACTATTCTATTCCTTGGGGATATTTCAATGGGGCAAGCGAAGGCCACCCACCGAACTGTGGAGTTGAATTTGTTATGTACCTAAGTCATTCTCATTACATCCACATTAGGTACACCCCAGGAGGAAGAACCAATAACATAGTAGAACTTGTAGCACTGTGGACTCTTTTAGAAGTAGAAAAGGGAAAAAATGTCATAAAGCTACAAGCTTTTGGAGATTCTAAAATGACAATTGATTGGGCCAATGGAAAAAATATCAATTCAAAACCCAAAACTGGCCAACATCATGAAGGAAATCAAACTCAATTTCAGGTCTTTCGAGCAACTGAACTTCCATCAAATATTGTGGGAACTCAACACAAAGGCTCATGATGAACTTTCCAAGGAAGATATAGAGTTTCCAAGTGGAGCCTTTGGTTTTTATGAGTTCCATGATGACATTGAATCACAATCCATAGAATTCAGACTTTAAGAAACAATCTAGGATTCTCAGTTTTGTTTTTATCTTTTTTTTGGATTTTGAAAGGATGTACTTGAAAAAGGAATGTAATATAAACAATATTTTTTGGGACAGATAAAGAACAAAAAGTAAAAAACAAATTACAAAGGAAGGTTTGAAAAGACCAAGATCTGAATGTAGAGACCAGATTTTGAATGTATCTGAAACATGTATATTTCTTCAAGAAATATAACATATTTTTTCTATATAGGAAAAAAAAAGGAGGAAATAGGGAGAATTAAAAACAAAAAAAAATGTTACATAGGGGTAAAGGAGAATACCCCGGAGGTGGAGATTGGGAGAAAAGGAAGGTGGATATTGGGAGCTATACAAGAAAAAAAGAAAGGAAGATATTAAAGGAGAACATAAAAGAAGGGAAAGGAATAAAAAAGGGGAGGGATATTCAATGAAATGATTAAAGAAAAACATAAAAGAGATGAAATGAATTAAAGGGGGACCGAAAAAAGATAAGAAAGAAGATAAGAAAGAGGGGGAAGGTTTATTGAGTAAGTTGATGGATAGTGGGATTTTTTTGAATAAGAAGAATTTTTTTTGAATGGTCTATGAATAATTGATAAAGAATAGGGTTTCATCACTTAAAGTAGAAGATGAACCTTTTTGAATGGCCCATGAATAATTGGTACATGACAGATTATTGAACATAGTTTCAAAAACAAATGGTCCATAAATAATTAATAAAGAATATGGTTGCATCTTTTAAAGTAAAGGAATAACTTTTTTGAATGGTCCATGAACAATTAATAGAGAATAGACTATTGAACACGGTTTCAAAAGAAAATTATCCATGGATAATTAATAAAGAATATGGTTGCATCTTTTAAAGTAAAAGAAAACCATTTTTGAATGGTCAATGAATAATTGATAAAAGACAGAAGACAAACTATTGAACATAGTTTTAAAAGAAAAATTAAGGTTATTAGCATATCATAATTTTCACTAAAATTAAACTAACAAACTCAACATTGAAGTCAATTAGGTTTTGCTTGGATGGTTGAGAGTAATTATTGTTATCCTCTCCAACCAGGTTCAATTCTCACAAGTGACATGTTGAGCTCTTAACGACTATATTATTGTAGTGGTTTTGAGCCCTATTGTTGACCGGCCTTATGCCTTGAAGATTCTAGGGTTTACCCTGAACACTATCCACAAAATCAGAGGAAAAGTTTTATAACCTGGGAAGAAAAACAAACAAACTCAACATTGAAAACATGTCATATTGTAATGTAATTCTTGATCCAAATGGTAAATATCCTAACATCAAGATCACAACATTCAAACAATAAAATATCTATTAAAAAAATGAAAAATGAATTGCCAAGCATTTTCATAATGAAATTTAGGGGAATTAATAATAGTCACTATGAAGTAATGAAAATGGAACACAAACCATATAGAAAGAGCAATAAAATATCTATTAAAAAAATGAAAAATGGATTTCCAAGCATTTTCATAATGAAATTTAGGGGAATTCATAATAATCACTATGAAGTAATGGAAATGGAACACAAACCATATAAAAGGAGGAGGAGGAAAACAAAATGTGCTAGAGAAACAAATACACTCAACCATGGCTCACTTTCTTGACTATTTAATGGCAATATATTTTACCAATTTGCTCGACTAACCCACACCCCCATATATGGGGGTGTGGTTGGGGGGAATAATAGAGAAAACATATTATGTTTCCTCTATTATTCCCCCAACCCCCACCCTCATACTAACACTTGTTGAATATATTTGGCTTATGCATCCTCTATTCCTTACAAATAACAAAGAGAGGAAGGGAGGATGAAGGCGACATTATTAGAAAAATTATAATATTATATTATAATTTCTCTAATAATGCCCCCTCCCACCCTCTATATAATAAATTTTCATTTCGTTGCTACACTTGTGCTTCACTTGCATTCATCACTTATGGGAATTAAGAATGAAGATTTCTTAGGCCCCCTTTAGACCAAGGATGGAAATTTCCCTATTTTCTTCATTCTTAATAAAAAAAATTATTCAAAGCTGGTGTGTTTATTATATTGGGGTAGGGGATGTTTTTTAGAGGTAGGATAATATATGAATGAATCCAAAAACTCATATTTGTATACGCACGACTTGTCTAAGAAAACAAGGAATATATTATTATTGCTATTAAATTCATTGAAATGAAAAGCTACACCTAAGGAGCTCATCAATATGCATATAAATATAAAAAATATAGCCTTGTTAATTACCATATATTGGGGTAATATGTATTTTATGTTTTTGTTAATCTTGGTGATTTTTTTCTTTTTGTATGTTTTTATTATTCTTATGTATTTAATATTTGAATGTTGTAATCTTCAAATTGCAACATAGACAATGAAAACATTCCCCACTGATCCAGATTATTTTGTGAACAAAATGAAGGAAGAGATATAACAATGAAATATACAAAGATATTGCGAGATACACAAAATATCGCAATAAACACAAAGATATAGTAATGCATAATTTTTATCAATGAGAGAATGTACAAAAACTGTAAAATTACAGAGTAAATGGCTCACTAAAATGGTGACATCTTATCTTTGAGTAGAGATGTGATGGCTACGCTCATTCACAAGAAAATGATGATGTTTACAATGAGTCTCTAGAGGCCTTCTAACATAAATAAAATCCAAAACCTTAACCCTGGAATATGAAACACAAAAATGTTTGCGGGCCCCGATGGCGTTAGTTGGTACGTCAACTTCCCGAGGGCATAAATTTTTCATACGATCTTTGTTTTGGGCATTCTATACCTCATCGGAAAGGTCTAGACAATGAGTACATATTCCGTTCATCCCATACTATGTCCTTAGTTATCATTTGGGCGTTGTTATGCCCAAAAAACATCGTTTAGGGCCTCAAAACAACCCTGGAAGTTCAAGACCCGAAAAACTGTAGAAACACTGCCAAGGTAGAAACCCATGTTTTGAGCCAGTGGAATAGGGGGGTGGCCACCGATTTCTACCTGGATCAATCATCCCCCATTAGGAAGAAATTGTCTCCATTGTGTCAAGTCCCTGGGGAAGATTTTGTTGAATTTGAACCTTGGTGACCTGCTTGCCTTGTTGAAGAAGCTGCCCTACTTAGCTTGTTGAAGGTTGTTATGAACCTGTTGTTGGAAGGTTTGGATCTGTTTAACCAATATAGCTGCATGATCTTCTCGAGTGTGGGAGGAATCTGTTGGTGAAGATTCAACATGAAGAACATGAATGGATTTATCATAACTCGGTTTGACTGGGTAGTGTGGAGGCACCTCCGTAGGTGTAGTAGGAATATCTTGGTGCTCTTTTACAATATTGTCGATTTTCTTTTATTGGAAAGAAAGGTCTTTGGATGAGGCTACAATGGTTGCAGTGTCCCTCTATTCACCTTCTGATCGGATTGTGAAGAGGCTAAAATTTTCGGTATGAGAGATTACTTTGCGACACTGTTTTGTCGGTATAGTAGTCAAAACTACCTCTGGTATCCTGTAGGGCTGACCAGCTAGAGTAACAATGATGCTGCAGGGCCGAGACTGATAAAAAAACTGACACATCCACATATACAGTTGTCCTAATAGAACATCATAGACTTCCAGTGGGGCAACATCACATAGTACCTCATCCTTGAAGGGATTGATGCCGTATGATAGGTGGCACTGTTGGCTGACACAAAGATCTCGTCTCTAGCGGAGCCATCTGATGTTGTATGGTTGTGGGTGTGGTGTTGTCGGAAAATCCAACTACTTGATGACCTCTACTAAGACGAGGTTATTCTATCTTTCTCTATCAACAATGAAATGCAACAGGGTCCCCTTCACCCACATTTGTGAATGGAAAAGGAAACCCCCCTCCTTAGGATCCTTTGGTTCTTCTAGTTGGATTATTGTGGTTGTGATAGTAGTATTGGTTTCTGCATGAATTGTCTGTCTCCTTTTATTATTGTCTGAATCAGAGTTTGAGTTGGGGCTCAACTCTATTTCTTTGAGCTTGGGCACCAATGATTGTTTCGAGCGACATTCATCGGTGTTGTGCCAAGGGATTTTGTGGAAGTCGCACCACTTCCCAGTGTCCTTCTTTGTCTTCCTGTTACCCTTCTTTTTATGTGGTTTGGATTGGTTGTCTTGAGGTTGATTTTTCTATGAGTTAGGGATGGCTTTACCATACTTTGTCTGTTGCGGATCTGCAAACCCAAATTCCCTCTTTTTCTTCTACTTGAATTTATGCTCTATTTTGACAACATATCTATAAGCGGCTCCCACTGATGAGATGTCTAGAAAATCCATTTTGGTTTGGATGTACCTGTCTAGAGCCCCATGGTAATTCAAAACCAAATGTCTCTCATAGTCGTTGATACCCAACTTGGTGCGCAAGGTATGGAAGGTATTTTTGAACTACGACACTGTTTGGTCCCACTTTTGATGTAGTATGGTTCATCTCATGTGCTGGTCACCATAAAAAAATCCCAAGTGGGCTCAACCCCAAATATTCCAGACTCCTCTTTGGAAATTTTCTTCCACTAAGTTTCCCACCAATATTTGACATGGGGAAGAGCCTTAAGGAGCGTAAAGGTGATATTTTCTCTGTCAAAAAAGTTGTGAACAAAGAAATAAACTTCCAGAAAATTTAACTCTTTTTCCAAAGAATTCGTATCGATTTGACCTTCAAATATGGGAATATCAAAATTAACTTGTATCTTGAATGGGGTAGTGTCTCCAAAGCGTCTGCTTGATGAAGACACACATGTTATTGTCGACAATCATGGAAGGATTTAGGAAAAATTCTCCAACATCTATATCCTCTGTTGTGCGAGGGATTCCACGAGCAACAACTTGATGGGATCTTCTGCTCCCTTATTCCTCTTCTCTTCTGCCATGGGAGGCCGCTTAGTTTGGCGAGAGAATTTGTCCTTAAGAGAAAATAGCTCGAGACCCAACTCTTTATACCTTGACCTCGTCGAGTGCATGCACTAAGAAACAAAAAGGAGTTTCCTACTCTAATACCACTGATCCAGATTATTTTGTGAATGAAATGAAGGCAAAGATATAAAAATGAAATATACAAAGATATTGAGATATACACATAAATATTGCAATAAACACATAGATACAATAATGACATTTTTTTTTATTAATGAGAGAATGTACAAAAACTATAAAATTACAGAGTGAATGACTCACTAGAATGGTGGTAGCTTATCTTTGAGAAGAGTTGTGATGGCTACACTCATTCAAAAAAATATTATGATGTTTAAATGAGGCTCTAGAGGCCTTTTTAACATAAAGAAAATCCAAAACCCTAACCTAGGAAGATGAAATGCCAAAATATTTCCAAGTCTCGATGGGGGTAGTTGGTACGTCAACTTCCCAAGGGCGCAACATTTGCATATGATCTACATTTGGGGCGTTCTATACCTCCTCATAAATGTCTAGACAAGGTGGAAACCCATTTTTTGAGCTAGTGGAATAGGTGGGTGGCCACCGATTTCCCCCTAGATCACTAAAACAAGATTGTATTTTCAGTAATTATCTATATAACTACATAAATTTGGAAGAAATTTATACAACCCCTAATAAATATAATTGTTGGTATTGTTCATATCCAATCGACTTTAAATTCTCCATTAATATATATTCTAATTGACTATTATCAAGGATATCTTCTAGTGGGAAATAACCCCCCTTTAACTACACCAGGGTTTACAATGTAGGCAGAGTGAATAACCGTCTAAATTATAATTAATTCTCAATACTACCCCAAACATACCAAAACTAATATAAAGAAAGCAACGAGAAGAGATCGGGTAACTATACCTCTAATCCCACGTCTAGTGATGATCTCCTCGCGCTTGGAAGTTCGATTGACTGGACGTCTCCTCCCAGGGCTGACCTGCATCCAAAGATTGACAAATGAAGAAATACAAGAATGCTATTCCATATATAAGTTAGGGTTAGATGTTAAAATTCCAATCATAAATCAATAAAAGTACTCAAGACACCATCATTTGGGATAGGAATATGTAATTCTTTTATTCATAACACAAAGATTATACCTTACAATCTAAGTCTACTACCGTTCCGCGAACTTGGTCCGAGATCCTCTTTACCATGCTCCAAGTGCACCTTGTATGAACCTCTTATCTCAACCTTATTATCTCTTCTATGGAAGGGAATGGGATGAATGGAGGAAGAAGGGGTTGATGAGGGTATGCTGAGGCAATTTCTCAGAAAAGGAAACAATATCTTGGGCAAGGAGGGGAAGTGAAATCGGGCAGAGTTTCACTGTTCTTATGCTTAGATATGAAATGAGACCCACACACCTACTTTTATATTTCAAAAGGATGGTTATTCAGTTGGTTGATGGGCTATAGCAGGTGGATTAGTTGGGAAACCTCCAATAGCTCGTCAACTTCAACAAATTCCTTGCAATTTTTTATTTTTTGAAACTTTTGCAAGTATATGAGGGATGTAATGGTGCAACATGCATATGTACGCGAGATGTAGTGGTGCAACAAGCGTATGTACACGGGAAGTAATGGTGCAGGGCATGTACATCTTCTAAAAAATGGTTTTTTATGAAGAGCTACTCAACAATGCTTTGAAAAAATATGAAAGTAAGAGGGCCAAGGCCATGTATGCATGAATATCAAAATTTAGGGCTATAACAAATGCCCCCTAATGCGTGAGGTCATAAGAGCAATCTGATGGCCGAAATAAATTACAATATCTTCACCAATGTACGAAATCAAGTGAGCTCGGGACCAGATTTCTAGAGGTGCCATCTGAAAAACAATAATTGTCTCTCCGAGGCGGGCATACCCATGCTTGGGATGAAATAAGTCATGGATTCCAAACAAATACACTACAGGTCCATGTCATATAACTATATAAAGTGTATCCGCGAGAAATACAGAGTGGATCTACATCTCAAAATTAGTCGAAGATATACAAGTAGAGTATCCATCTTCAAGAAGCTAGTGACGCCCGATGGCTGGAGATGAGGCCTTCAGAGCTCCAGCAAGAACTTCAAGATATTCAAAACTCAGGTAGGAGTACAATGGGGGTGTATGAATTCACTACCCTGATGTCTTCGGTGACTCGTCAGAAAAATATGTGAGGATCTCGATGATCGGGCAGAGAACTTTGTCAATTTTGAATCAGGGCTTGAATGGACTCTCAAGATGGCCGACTCATGAGGTCAAGAGAAAAAACTGCAGAAAGCCCAAATCAGGTTGGGTGAAACTTCCCTTGGAAAAAATCACAAAAGATGATTTGACTCAGGAAGCATGACATTGACATATGTTTACGATGTTGGAGGCAACACAAATTCTCCATGTGTTTGGAAGAGTAACCAAACAAAGGAGGACACAACTCTATGTAGCGAGAACAACTTCCTAAGGTCATACTAGATCCCAATGATTGACAAACAAACAAAAGGATGTGCTTTGTCCAAGGGAGACTCTTTGTGCTGCCGAAAAAAGAATACGTATTTCCTGTTCCCCTTTTTTGGAATATTTGATTTTTTTGTCTTTTTCAATTTTTTAAGAGATTGAAAAATAATAAAAGAATGCTACATTACAAAGGAGGAACACATGTCACAAGCAATCATACTAGTTCCAACCGCAAGGAACATACTAATGCTCAAAGCAAGGAGACATGTGCAGGAAAAGGACACTCTGGGAAAAATTCCTCCATGGGTCAAGGTGTCAAGTCCTAGAGGCAAAAAGTGCTACAAGGCTTGCGTATAAGGCATGCTTCAAAGGTTTAGTTGAGAGAAACATGGAGCCGACATTAGGCCAAAGATGTAGAGATGCAAATGCGATTAAGAAAGACATGATGAAACCCCCTTCAATGTAATTTTAACCAGCCCAGAGAAGGTAAGCTTAGTAGTTTTTTCAAGTTTAGAGAGTCTGAAAAAAACATAAAAGAAGACTCTAGGGAGTACCTTTTTCAGAGATAGTCTAGTGGTTCGAAAAAGGGTTAAAATTGCACCTCAAAGACATCTATTCAAAACCATTTTAACAAGTGTGACAAAGACAAGATCACTCAACAATCCTTTCAATTTTAAGGAGTTTGAAAAGAGCTTAACTATGGACTCACAACCTTTTTCTGAGTTTAGTCTCCTTAGCCCAAAAAAGTATAAAAGTTACTGAGGAGAACTCTCCCGACGAGAGGAATATCCTGAGGAATACCTTTTTTCGCTATACTCTACAGGCTAGAAAAGGGGTAAACTCATGCGAGTAGATGTTCTTCTGGACCAATTTAACGAGTGTGAAGGAACAAGGTCACTTGACAATCTTTTCAATTTTAGGGAGTCTCAAAAGAGATTAACTATGGACTCCATGGGGGTTCCTTTTTCATAAGTAATCTCCAAGGCCCAGAAAAGGTGATAAACCAAAACCAAGGAGAATGTTCCTTTTTCGAAGATTTAGTCCCTCAGGCTCGAAAAAGGGTTAAACTTACACCTGAGAATACTCTTCTAGCGAACCGAAGTTCCTAGAGCATACCTTTATTCGTGAAATTGACCGTCCGGACCAAAAAAGGGGTAAACTACCGCCGGACATACGTGCCTTCAAATTTGAGTTTGGCGAGCGTGAAGGGAAACACGATTGCTCAACAATATTTTCATGTTTAGAGAGTCTGAAAAGATCTTAAAGAAGACTCCATGGGGATACTTTTCTCTATTAATGTAGACAATATTGAAAATAATAAATACAGTCTCGTCAGACGTTTCTTTCGAATTTTAAAGCGAGCTTGAAAGATAACAAAGTGTGCTCACTTGGGAGTCTCGTGGGGTATATTCTACACAAACATTAAGAACATATAATGGGGCAGCCTGAAATAACGTCGAATTAGGATGGTGATTATCATATGCCAGCTAGTCGATAATGACAATGCTTCCATTGTGAGGGAAATGCATCACTTGGAAGAGCATAGACACCACAATGTTCATAGCATATACTTAATCACGCCCGAGAAGCATATTGAAATCTAACAGGCCTTGCACCACTATAACTTCGACACGAAAAATATTCCCACCTAACGAGATATGCAACTGAGGAAGAACCCCCAAATATTTACTAGGATGTTTTTTAAAAGACAACAACTCATGCGAAGCAGACACAAGCTCGAGATATCCCAAGGCTTGCCAAACTGAGGATAGTAAAATAATTGTGGAGGCTCCGTCATCCACAATACATCGATAAATGTTTGTTGAATTAACTTCAACCCTTATTTGAAAAGGTGTAGAAGAAGGAAGACGAGGCTCAACAAGGTCATTCCAATCAAAGGAATCCATCCTAGGGCTTGGAGGGGGTGTGCTCGAAGTGAGTGGAATTCCTCCTTGTTCTAAAAGTACTGAATTGGAAATGCTAAAAACATAGTCGGTAGACACATCACTCCCCAAGATAAGAGTGGTATCAGCCAAAGATTGCATCGGCGTGACCATTTTGGTAGACTTGACACTCTCTAAGGGAAGAGTGGGATCAACTGAAGATTGCATCGACATGACCACTTCCTCAACCACTGGCTGAATATGCCGCGAGACAACATGGTATGAAGGCACATCACCCCCCAAAAGAGGAGTGGGATCGGCCGAAGATTGCATTGGCATGACCACTTTCTCAACCAGAGGCTGGATAGACTGTGAGGGAACATCAGAAGACTCAGAATCAGAAGATATTGCAGACAGGGACCACAATCTTCGTACCTCTGGAAGGCTAGGGAATAAATGAGTAAGGTGATCTCCCTTGCAAAGCTTACAAGGGAACTTAGGTTTACGACCTATCTGTCTAGGTTTCTCAACAGAATGAATTCCCCCAACATGACTAGGAGTGGCTAGTTGCACATATCCAACATGACTTGCAGAGGTTGGTGATGGGTTGATAACATGACTCACAGAGGCTACAGACCTATCGCCAATATGACTATCAGTGACTTGAATTTCCCCCCCAACATGACCTGTAGAGGATGGGTGCTTTCCCCAACATGACTTGAAGAGGTTGGGTGCTTCTCTTCAACACGAATTGTAGAAGTTGACGACCTATCTCCAACATGACTCACAGAGGTTGGTTGTTGAACTCTAGCATGAATTGCAGGGACTAGGTTCATGCCACCAACATGACTTGCAGAGGCTGGGTGCTGGTCTTTAACATGACTTGCAGAGGCTGATGACCTATGTCCAACATGACTCGCATAGGTTGGTGATTTCTTCTTCCTATTCTTCCTCTTTCTATTTCATTTAGACTTTCGGTTACTAGTAGTTATACTTTCACCAGGGAAGGTAGAAGGAGGAGGAGGAGACTTTTTTAATGAAAGAATATCAACATTATTCCCATGACATAAGGTGCTTAACTGAGAAGCATCAATAGCATTCATGACATTTGGAATGGTACCCAACCAAACCAATAGTCCCACATTCAACCCAGGAATGTACAAAGTGGCCATCAAAGGGACATCGACGTTTCCGAAAAAAGGAAAAGCAAAAGAATCCCCTTGCAAAGGGGTTCCTTGGTTGGTATCATCAAGAACTTTAGCCATGAATATCTTATGCACAGGTTCTCCCCTTGCGGGATCGTTTAAGTCCGTAAAATTCTCACACACTGACTCTGGCGAACCAGTGGTATAAAAACAATGCTTATAAAGAGATGGCTCCACATTTCTAAGTGAAAGACCGAAAATTCCTCACGATTCACAGAGTGGGAGGTCTACCACCTTATTTCAGAGACCCTAAGAAATGACTAAATAACTCAGTATGGAAAATTAGGGAGCACAAAGCACACACTAAAAGTTCCTAAAGGAAAATCAAGCAATCAACTATCTAGTAGGAAGGACAGTTATGCCAATCAACACTAGAACTAACCGATGTAAGTGAAAATTGAACACAGAAGCACCCTCCGGGTATACTCTGCAAAGCATGATCCAACGTCTGCCCCGGGTACCTTGGTATACCCCAGTAGTCACCCATGTAAGTCCTTAGAATATGGGAAACTAAGTTTCCAGCTCACAGTCAGTCACCAGGAGGGTACAACCGACAACCAGGCGGATCGCAATGAGCAGGATAACAGGTCCGAAACCTATCAAGGGTATTGAGAGCAAATGGTCCAGAAGAAAACAAAGGATCTTGAACGGATTCGAGGTCCATGAAGCTCTATAGGCAAATGCATTCGGTATTAATCCCAAGACAGATCCTCAATATGTGTTCCCCACTACGTTTAGTTCAGATTTGGAGGGGTTATCTCTGTTTCCTTTCCTCACACGACCTTGTGTTTATCCCCTGTGTTAGAGTGGGGCCCTAGATAACTTTTATGAAACTAGAATTAAACACTCCCTAACTTAGACTCCAATGTTTGATTTAATGGCCTTGAAGAGTTTCCTCTCCAACCTAATTCAAGGCCCCTAAACTAGTTGGTTGACCCTACAAACATAAAAATTCTAGTTTATTTTAGATTAAGCGTTCTTTTTAAAGGCTTTATTTACTCATGGGATATGGTGGTGAAACTAATGGTGTTATAAGAGACGAAAAGGGGAAGAAAATTAAAGCACTTGAAAGATTACTTCAAAATCAAAATTTTTAATTAACTCTTTGTAACCAACTTTTCTTAACTAACTTTTCAAGATCTTGTAAAGAAAACCTAAAGCCTACTTTTTCTTGACTACAAGCTACTTATGTTTCAATAAATCACAAAAGAACTTGAAAAACACACTCTTTTTCCTTTTTTGCAAATAACCAACTCTAACTACTTTACCAAACTGAAAAGAAAATCTTTTTTTTTGAAATTGCCTTAAACAGAAAAACTGAAGTAAATCTTTTTTCTTTTCTCAAAGAAAGTAAAAAAGGATAAAAGGAATGAAACAAGACTAGAAAAAACCTTTAGCCCACTACGGATCACAGGGAATCAATCAAGAAACCAAGAAGGCATATCTACAATTCAATAGCTTGCTCAAACCCTTTCAAAAGTAAACACAAGAAAATCAAGAAGACAAGTAAACTGAATTCTAAACCCAGGCTATGGCTATAAACAGAGACTCTGGACCGATCCAAGAAAACCCTGAGAAGTATGAAATTCAATCAGGAAAGAGGTAAAATCCCTCTTTTTCAAAAAATTTCTTGAAATGGAGACACAGGTTGTTGCATCAGCAGCCTGCGTATGTACGTGGGCTATTTACTGAGCATGGCACGTATGTATGCGTGCTAACTCAATACAGGGCGCGTACACCTCTATATCTTTCCAAAAAAAAGAAAATATGAGGCAGTCTTACAGGGAAGGGAAAAATGGTATTGCACCTGAAGGTGACTAGAATCCCTTGACAGACTCAGAAAACTCAAAAGAAACTTGAAAGGAAAACAAACCAATCAAACAACCCAAAATCCCCTAAAAAACCTTAGAGGCTTCCCTAGTATGGTCACCAGTTCTGCTAGCGGGAAATAACCCCCCTTTAACTACACCACGGTTTACAATGTAGGCATAGAGAATAACCGTCTAAAATCTAATTAATTCTCAATACTACCCCAAACATACCAAAACTAATATAAAGAAAGCAAAGAGAAGAGATTGGGTAACTATACCTCTAATCCCACGTCTGGTGATGATCTTCTCGCGCTTGGAAGTTCGACTGACTGCACGTCTCCTCCCAGGGATGACCTGCATCCAAATATTGACAAACAAAGAACTACAAGTATGCTATGCCATATATAAGTTAGGGTTAGATGTTAGAATGTCAAGCATAAATCAATAAAAGTACTCAAGACACCATCATTTGGGACAGGAAAATGTAATTCTTTTATTCATAACACAAAGATTATACCTTACAATCTGAGTTGGCTACCGTTCCATGAACCTGGTTCGGGCTCCTCTTTACCATGCTCCAAGTGCACCTTGTATGAACCTCTTCTCTCAACCTTTTGATCTCTTCTATGGAAGGGAATGGGTTGAATGGAAGAAGAAGGGGCTGATGAGGGTATGCTGAGGCAATTTCTCACAAAAAGCAACAATATCTTGGGAAAGGAGGGGAAGTGAAATCGGGCACAGTTTCACTATTCTTATTCTTATATATGAAATGAGACCCCAACACCTCCTTTTATATGCCAAAAGGATGGTTATTCAGTTGGGTGACGGGATATAGTAGGTGGATTAGTTGGGAAACCTCCAATAACCTGTCAATTTCAACAAATTCCTTGCAACTTTTGCAAGTATACGCAGGCTATAATGGTGCAACATGCATATGCACACGAGCTGTAGTGGTGCAACAAGCGTATGTACGCGAGCAGTAATGGTGCAGGGCACATACATCTTCTAAAAAATGGTTTTTTAAGAAGAGCTACTCAACAGTGCTTTGGAAAAATATGCAAGTAAGAGGGCCAAGGACATGTATGCATGAATAGGGAAATTTAAGGCTATAACATTATCCAATCTTGTGCTCTTAGGAAACTTTTTAGTTAACAAATGAGCATATTTTCATTCAAGAATCCTTCAAAGAACACGGGATAAAGTATAGACCTACTCAATCCACCTAGGTACACCATAATCCAACCCTAAATAATTGATTAGTCAACCTACACCTTATTAACTCATTAACACAACCTCATTTGATAGTCAAACATGCATTCGAAAGATACCCACATTACTAAGACATGAAGTAGACAATTCCAAAGACATCATGTGCAATTCCAATGTGAAAAACTACATTGTAAGGCTGTTTAAATTTGAATACATATGCTTGGAATAATTTGTCGCTTGGTACTCATGTTGAACATCGAATCCAAAGAAAAGAAAGCAACCATGCATCATAAATTCAATTCAATACAATCAACACAAATACCTAGAAAATTTATTTCGAGAAAAAATGATGCTATATGTCCCATATAGAGAAATCGAAAATGTTCTAAAAGAAAAATTTGAAAGTTGGTCAAAACCATACTTGTCACAAAAACAACTAATATAACTCATTGAATGGAAGTTTGTAGCTCAGACAAGAAATAAATGGGTCAACATTGGCATAACATATGCAATGATTGCATCTAGATCAAAATGAATTTTTGACATTGAATCTTCTTTTGATCAAGGCCTAGACATGACCAATTGTGAAAAATATGACATACATAGTGATCTAATTCAAAAAATGATGTCTAGACCAATTTCAACTCAGTGTACTGGTATCCCTATGATAAGTAAACAACCATTCATTTTGAATACAAAAGACTATCATGACATTAGGAAAAATCTCAATAGTGAGAAACAATCAATAACAAAATAAGTAATAATGAGGAAAAAAAATCCCAAACACACTGATTCATTTGATCCTTATTGGAGGTGTAGGAACAAGCAAGCCATTCACAACAAAAGAAATTTACCAAGGATTACTATGCTTTTACAACAAATAACTTGATAGTGATCCTCTTTAAAAAAAAAGGAATTATTGTCGCATTTACTGGGAAAGTTGCATATAATTGAAAATGGAATTACAACACATTCAACATTGCACCTACCCTCTCCATTGGATGTAGCTTGGGTGGTTGGGAGGAATGATTGTTACCCTCCCCACCTAGCTTCAAATCCTTGGAGTGACATGTTGTGCCCTTTAATAGGTTTATAAGATGTTTTGTCCATTGGATGTAGCTTGGGTGGTTGGGAGGAATGATTGTTACCCTCCCCACCTAGGTTCAATTCCTTGTAAGTGACATGCTATGCCCTTAAATGTGATGTTCTGAAAATACCCACCCTCCATATGTTCTCTCGCGGATTCCGTGGAGGTTTACGTGGAAGTAGTGAGCTTCCGATATCCGGTGCC
>ML811023.1:38524-64223 GCA_009831015.1 Picea engelmannii
AAAAAAAAAAAAAAAAACAACAACAACAACAACAACATTGCACCTACCCCTAAAAGAAAAGAAAAAAACATGTTTCCATTAAGCTCAAGAACATTAGATTCATTGACCAAAGAATATGAGAAACTTCACTTATTGTTGGCTGAGGAGGTATCATTGAAAGGTTCTTGAATGCTATATAAAATGGACAAATGGATTAGGGAAATTTTGCACACACTAACATTGCCTTTTGAAAACATTGACATATTTTTTTTGTGGGGACCTTCATAAATCACAACCCATGAAAGATTCTTGGATATTTGAAGAACCATCTTTCTTCCATGAAAAAATATTGCCACACAACTTCTACAAAGACGATGCCAAACACTTTGAGATAAAATAGGGTATGAGACAAGAGAATTTTTTTTTCATATCTATTCTCACTAGAATTATAACTTGCTCTCAAACAAAAGATGATATCATCTATTTGAATAGACATTGCTACAAAAACCCATCAAATGATCCAATCTTTCCATACATTTTCCATAAGAACATAGATGTTTAGGATCATAATAAAAAAATGTTATCACTTGTGCAATTAGTAACATATACATTGAAATAATGAGATAAAAAAACAAACCTTGTTGAAATTATTAGCTATGAAAAAAAAAAAAGTGAGTTTCCTTCCACAATTGTCTTGAAACAAAATATGCCTGTAGAGTTGATTGGAGGAAACTATGCAATCAACGATGGCTTGGTAAATGGTCTGGAGGGTATCTTTAAACACTACACAGAGGGAAAATTTTATTTGTTTGGATTGAATTCATAATCCTACAATCTATGTTGTTCAGTGACAAACTATGTGCAATATGTTAACATGAGGGATTCACCTTGTTGACCAATATCTTATCACTTTCATTCATAAAGGGGGTTTTTAAATTTCAAAAAATAAAGTCAATATATTGAATGTATTGGGGGGATATGGGGTCTCAATGGGTTTATAGGTATTGGGGGGTATAAAAAGGGGTACCTAGTAAAAACAGGGGTTTCTTTTATTTAAAAGATGTATTGGGAAGGGGGTTCAACAAAAGGATTTTGGGAGGTATTTATAAATATGTAGTGAACTTAGGGGTATTCTTTAATATCCCATGAATGTAGGCACTATGTCACAAATTTATTTAGTGAATACCCTGTGTATGTTTACAACTGACATTTCCCATAACTTAACACCTGTCATGAGAGAATCTATACAAATGGCTTCTAGCAATAAAATCCAATTTATTTGACAAAAATTTCTTGTCCAATTAGCATATGAAAGAATGATACATAGATTTCAAGGCCTAACAATGGATGGTGTTTCATTTGACCCTTTTGGAATTAAACACCATGGAATTTGTGTATGTGAAGTTTTAGTGAAACTTGCACAAAGAACCTAGCTAGTAGAAATTCACACAAAGCTTGCAAAAGAAACAAAGAGCGAGAAAAGAATGAGAGAAATAATAATGAATTGAACTGATTCAAATCCATACTCAAAGAGTGAATAATTTACAATATATATAGGCTACATGAGCAACTAATGCACCATAGTAGTGATCTAGAGAGATTTGGACACTCTCTAACAAAAACTGAAGTGAACAACTACCTAGTCCTAGTTAACTAATGGTCATGCAGTCATCAATCAACTAAAGAACATGAGTGGAGTGGAGAGAAACTGATGCATGTACATTTGTAACATTCTCCTAGCCTCATGCATGCGATATGCGCCCTCCTGGTGATAAAACCAAGATTTCCATGCATGACTCTACTCCACTAGTCTAATTGAAGTGTAACTGAGTCATGACCAACTAATCTAAGTGAAGTGTAACTGAGACAAGACTGAAGAGGATGTAGCGCCCTATTTTAGTGGGGAATATTCTTAGGGTATAATATTCTCATCTATGGATGACACCCTCAAGATTAGACTAGTAAACTTAGGAAAAAGTGGGTGTGAGTTTGAAATATCTCCAACAATGTACACATCACTTTTGCATGTTAGAAACATTGAATCCAATATGTGTTCCAACAAATTGAAATAAATGAATTTCAATGTCCAACAAATTTTCCACTAAAATAAAGAGACTCTAAACATATGCATCTTGGCACTTTGAATATGTCTTGCATTCAATACCTAAAGAAAAAAAAATTCTTGTATGCTTATTAAACACATCAAGCATACCATCACACATTGAAAATATTCTTGCTGACTACGAGCTAATGTAGGCTAACATCTTATATTTCCAAGAAACACATATAAACTTTGTTGTAGAAAAAAATTTCCTTGGCAACGAGTACCATTGTTTATAAAACCATTGCCTCCATGGAATTTTGAAATTCTTTCAAACTAACATAGTAATTGAAAAATCTATTAGTTATTCCATAGAGCATATTGAATCAATTGTAACTACATTTCATATTACCAAAATTTCTATTATGTTGGAAAATGTTTATGTTGCACGAGTTGAAGTAGCCTTTCACTTTATGAACATTATAACAACAAATACACAATCAACGAAGCACATCGTAGTTATCAATGATTTCAACTTTGACATGTTGCAAAACAATAATGCACAAAAAATATTGTTTCATTTATGCAAAGTCATAACCTAGTACTCCATTCAAGTAAAGGAACAAGTACCATTGGTTTACTAATAGACCACTTTTGGACAACATTTCCAAAAGATAACTACATTTTTAGAATGTTTGATGCTTAATGGACCGACCGTCATGTATTTTCCTTTTAATTCCTTTAAAAACCTTCTTTAACATTTGTCCATCCTAGCATCTTGAAACCTTTGTTCCCTTCCATGGCTATAAGCAACTCACATGCATTTGTTCTGTAGTGCCACTATCACATTTTGTTACTAGTTGCACAAATTCTCCTAATGCCACTATTGCAAATTGCAATTATTGTTTATAGAAACAAATGAACGTTGATATTGCACCCCTACTAGTGCAATAGATATGAGTTACTTGCATACATTGTTCCCTCTAGTTTATGTCACTCCTCACTTTCTAGATACACCATACAATTGTTGACTCTTGTAATTCCATTTATGCAACTTCCAATATGAATTGGTTTTCTTGATTTTTTTTTCAATCATGAGTATTTTCTTCATTTTTAGAATCAATTGGCTAATAATTTTTTTTTGTGACTCACGGAATCGACAACTCATGGTTCTCGTACTCATTTGACATGGGGTCGATTCTCGTCTTCTACCTCTATAACCTCCAGGTGCATCCACACAACCCACAAGCATGGGGCACGGGTAAATCGTGGCGAGAATTGAAAGTGAGTCCTTTTTACATTTCCTTCCATTTACATGGCACTTGCCGATCGGTCTACACCCCTGTGGGCCGAATCAATTGACTAATAAATATGCGTGTTCATAAAACTAATAGTTTCTTTGTTGGGTTTGTTTTTCGGTACGACTCTTTAGATATTTTTGAGCACTACTATTTTGATTTCAGGTTAGTTTATGATCATATTTTTCAAAGAATTTTGTTTATATGTAATTCAATTATTCTTTTTGCTATATTAAAGTGGTTGTCGTTATCTTATCTTCGTTTTGACTTGGGACTCACTGCATTCATAGCATAATTTGAACATCCATATCTCATTAGGATTCCACTTACCAATGAATTTCAAATTCAAATGCTAGTAGCCCTTGGATTAACTACACAAAATACTATGTAATTGGAAGTAACTTAATGATTCATTTTTGCTTTGAATAGATGGTCATATCATGAGATTCTTGATGATTTCTATGAACAAAATTACAATTGATTTTGTTTTCTTTTTTTAAGTGCAAGTTGTACAGTAATAACATTTGTCACTATTTCCTTTATTTATCCCTTTAAAGTCAGTTTGTCTATTAAGAAAATTTAGATTAACAAATAATTTTACTATCCATTGCAAGCTATTAATTATATTTAGGCATCTAAGCTAACTTTAGTGAAGATACTAATTAGATTAGAATAACAATTCATACATACAAAATGGCCACAATATTCAAACAATTTCCATTTCAAAAATGTTGAATTGCATCAACCATCCTTTTTTCCAATTACCAATGGCTAAAGTCGACAAGATCTGTATTGATTTTGAGAGACTTGAAAATCGTTTTGTGAAATAGTTGAATCTTACATCAAAAATTTATTAAAAGCCAAATGTTTGTACATTTTGATACTAGATTAGTTACATTGGAGCTCATATGCTTCTAAAGTCTTAATATTTTCAAGAGAAATTAGACTTTGTTATTAAAATCCAAATGTTTGTACATTTTGATACTAGATTAGTTACATTGGAGCTCATATGTTTCTAAAGTCTTAATATTTTCAAGAGAAATTAGACTTTGCTATTCCATTTTTATTCATTGTTGCGTGTATTTTATTCACAAGCCTTCTCATCTAAAAGCTTCTAAATAAAAATTATTAGAAACTTTACTTACAAAATACTAGTTGTTGAAGTATTCACGAGCCTTTGAGTTTAACCTCATGTATAATGTGTTTTATTTTCTTCAAAACGGATAAACAAAGACATCAATCACTTATAATTTGAGCTTTCACTTTTGCATTTTGTCTATTGTTTTTTGTTCTTTCACTGTGATCGATCTCTTTATAATATAAGCATTGACAAATCTCTTTGAGCTTTCACTTTTGCATTTTGTCTATTGTTTTCTGTTCTTTCACTTATAAAGAGATCGATGGCTTTGAGTCAAATCTTGATTGTTTTCACTTTTGCATTTTGTCTATTGTTTTCTGTTCTTTTGTTACTACTTCTGCTAAATGAACCGCTAATAGTTGCATGTCTTTTCTCGTTAGGCATTGGGATAATGAAGATAAAAAAAAACTATTTTTTTTTTTTTTGCAACTTGCATACAATGACCAGAGCTTTGCTTTTGATACATGTAAGCTTCTACAACCATCATGAAAAAAGGATAAAAAAACAATCTTGCTTTCAAAAAACCATATTACAAATTTACAAACTATGTTTCTTTATGTTTTTTCTTTAAACTTCTAAGAGTATCTTCTTGCACAATCTCTCTCTATATTTTTTTCTTTTTATAAACATCATATGACTATGGATTTTGCAAGTATTGTTCAACATCACTGTATCATAATTGCAATATCGTTACTCTACCATAACAACTGATATCATGCAATTTTTATCTATAACTTTCTCTTGCTCTCTTTTTGTTCTACATTACATGTTTATAAAAAAATAATATTAGTCTTATGATTTCTGTCTATTTATCATTTTATAATCTCCATACACAAAATATTATCTAAATTGATTTTGTTTGTGCCTTTTCAAGTTGATCTATATGCAAATCACCTTCATCTAATGCTCTCTATGTCTCTACTATTTCAAATTACTCATAGGCTTTATCATACATAGAGTTAACTTGTTGGGTGTGTTACCTACAATTTCTTTTTATTGGATTGATTTATTTTCTACATGTGAATAATTGTAATAAAGTTAAATATATTAGCTTAGTTCCCTGCACCTTTTTATTCCTTATTTTTTTTCTTACTAACCCTTCTATTCCGTCTTATTGTTGTGCCCATTTCATTTAAACTTTTAAAATATAAAGACATCATTTTTTTTATATTCAAGCTTCTTATATGGTAACCTTTCAAGCATGTAAGATTCAATAACCTTTCAAGCATGTCAGATTCAATAGTTTTCCTCATTATCTATCATTTTCAATTTTTCACATGTCTTATCATAGACAAGATGGATTTCTTTCTCACTTTTCAAATAAATTTATATGGAAATGAATCACCTTTGCATTCAATAGTTCTCTTTTTCAATTGTTCACATGGATTATTATAGACAAGATGGATTTCTTTATCTCATTTTTCAAATAAATTTATATGGAAATGAATCACCTTTGCATTCAATAGTTTTCTTTTTTATCTTTAATGATATAAATTAACCACACAAACAAAAATTTGCATAACAAAAATAACTGACATAATTCTGACATAATTTCACAAGAAAAATTTAATTCCTATGGCTCATTTGAAGTTGTTATACATGTATGTTTATACTAGTTGCGTTTCATTGCAAAATTTCAAAACAATGTTTTCCATTAGAGACCACATCGAGTACTTGCTATTGTTTCTCATATTATAAACAATACAATTATTCCCCCATCACACTCGTGTTGTTTTATTTCATTTACATCTTTAAACCAAAAACCACAGGGACATTACCACTATGTGGATCTTGTTGTAATTGGCGAGGTATTACGTTAAGCCTACAATTTTTGTTACGAGTCTCCTAATTAAATGAAGTTGGTGGTGTAACCTCAAAGCACCATTGGAATTTTCCATTACTTCCTAAATTTTTTGAGTTTTGATATTCATAATGCCAAAACTTTTTGTCCAAAAATATATCTTCACCAATGAAAAACTTAATTTTTTTTTATATAAAACTTACAGTATTAACTTGTATTAAGTATAACAAATGATATTAAACAAGTGTCACTGCAGTGGTAATGTCCCTGCTGAAAAGGTTTTGTGTTCATGATATACAATGCCAAATCGGCATGCACAATTAGATGATTGAGCTAAGAAGCATGCACAATAAGGTGATTGGGCTAATTTAGATAGACTGTAATAAAATACCGCTAATGACTCCCTTCGATGTCCCAACATAATCCGATAGTTTAGCTTTAGCCTTGCCACCAACATATTGTATAAACTAGATGAAGAATTCAATTTGAAATCCTTATTTTAACTTGAACAAGTTTTGCATAATATATGTAGTAAACTATTTCTTATATATTCTACTAAAATAATTTGAATGAAAATTATGTTATAGTTACACTGGTAGCTCCTTCAAAGAGGAAAGACACAATTAATGGGATAAAAACAAATTTGGCACTAAAATACCCACCCGAACCACAAAATGTCAACAAAATTCCAAAGTTAGTTTTCACTTTTCACATCGAAATGAAACATACACAAGAAAAGGTATTGATGTATGTTGTCTCATTGCCCTCCCCATAGGAAGAAATATGTTCCTTGTGCCTCAACCTTAGTTTCTCTATTGCTTTCTTGATTACTTCAAAGCCTCCCTCCTTGCTCATAGACTTGGTGTTGCTCAAAGAGTGCATTAGACTATGTAACCAACATCTCCCCAGCTAGCTCGGGTGTAGAGCACCATAGTTTGAAGAACCCTGGCAATATCTAGGTCTCAAATAAATAATGATGCTCTAACTCCTTACTTGTATATTTGTAAAGGCCAAACCTCCATTGTATTCCTTCTAACTTTTCTTTTTTGATAAACATGCAAAAATATTTAGATACTTTCTAATTTTAACCAAGTAATTTTTAAAGATTGTGTTACAGTATGTCATTATTTTTCAACTAAGTTATTTTTTAAGATTGTGTTATAGTATGTCATTATTTGTCCATTGCATTAAAAATTATACACTTGTACACTATTAAAAAAAAAAATTGCATTTTCTTAAAGTACAATGCGAATGGAGTCCATTACATAGATACCATACAACTGTCTACCTTCAAAATACCATACGTTCTTATACCCTCGATGTAAAATCTCAATTCTAGTTCATGCTAACTTGTTAATGCTAAATATAAACATCAATTACTTATTTCTTGAATTCTCAACTACACATATTTCTTACTAATTTTGCATAGTATATGTAGGAATCTTGACATAGTGAACTTGAGATCTTCAAAGAAGTTCAAACCTTTACTGGGTAAGTATGATGAATTATTCATTAATGAGAATGTTATAATAACTTGAGATCTTCAAAGAAGTTCAAACCTTTACTGGGTAAGTATGATGAATTATTCATTAATGAGAATGTTATAATAGCTGTGAAAAGTCTATTTGGCTTCAATAAAAAGTAATTTTTTTTTTTTTTTTTTTTTGGACAAATACAACTTCTTTGCCATTTATGATATGTTGATGGTGATTAGTTTTGAAAAATTAAGAGATTGTGGCATTGTTGCATGAATCTAGCAAACAACAAAATCTATTTGAAGGTTCAATTACTAGGTAATAAGTAATGGATTGACTCTCGCACTATTAAGAAGTAATTAGTTAACTTTATATAAATTTGAAGTTATTGAATAACATAAGGAAGCCTAAGCTTTAGAGTGGAAGAATGGAATTGCAAACACTACCAACGATAGAGACGATAAAACACTATAGAATTTTGAAGTTATTGAAGAACCAAATGGGATTGAATCCACAAATAGAAAGGAAAAGTGAGATTGAAAAGAATAATTGAGTTAGAATAGATGTGTAGAAATACGAAGCTAAATACATTTGAACTATATTTATCATTCCACTTGTATTGCTTATCTATCTTTGGAGCCAAAATTATTTGAATAGTTATGGTATAGTCTTTGTAAAAAAAGAGCCAAAATTATTTGAATAGTTATGGTATAGTCTTTGTAAAAAAAATAGACCATTACAAAAAGCCAAGTGTTCTATAGTTTCTAGTGGGAATATCTTCATGTGTTTATACATGTGTTAGGTTTAGAAACAATATCCTTATTTTTGCAAACGAAAGAAGTTAAAAGACAAATGTTTGACAGATTTTAGTGGGAATATATTTGTGTGTTTATACATGTATTAGGTTTAGAAACAATATCCTTATTTTTGCAAAGAAAAGAAGGTAATTAAAACTTTCAACACCTTCCTTGTAATAGAGGTGAAAATAAAGACAATTGACTCGACTGGTAAGTGGATTGAATACGCTATAAGGTAAGGGTGCTAGTGCACTTTACACTCCCTCATAAAACATGTGTGCCTTATCAACTTTTTAATTCCAACTGGATCTGTTTCATATACAAAAACTACTGCATCATCTGCTTCGTATACAAAAACTACTGCATCAGCGACTGCTTCTAATGAATTAATCAAACGAAATGTGGGCCATTACCCATTATAGTGTTCGAAGTTTGGTTATTATCTCCATTCGAGAAAGAGCTACACTCTTTAAATTTTAAACAAAGTGAATCTAATTTTTGAATCATATAATAGAGAAAAAATATAATTGAAAAGGATAGGCATTCAATAATAAAGATTAAATTTCCTTATTGAATGAACATACCCTTCAGTGATCAAATTCTAGGCCACTTGAACTAATGATGTGTGGGAAAATCCAATCTTGTTCAACATTGATATGAGAGGTCTATATGGATGTTGTACAGTGGGATGAAATCTAGAGTATAGATGTTGTACAGTGGGCTTAAATCTAGAGTGGTGAAGACCAAATTTCCACCTGGAAGAACTCCTTGCTTGTAGTGGTGAAGACCAAATATCTAGCCTGAAGAACTCCTTGCATAAGTCTTATAGACATGTAATTGAAAGAACATAATAGTACTGCATAGTCCTTCTATTTTTCTAGTAGAAAGGGAGGCAATCACAACTACGATACTACAATATTCCCTACCATCTAGAAGGTAATGTGTATTGGATTAATATTTATCATTATATAGTTGTGGGATGACTATGATGAGGCAGTGATGACAAGGTTTTGGCAAGCAAAACCGATTGATTTATTCAGTGTGACAATGCATAAGTGTAGTTGTGGTTGTATAGCTCTTGTTATCTAGAGCTATGCATGTCAGTGCATTGAAACCACCTTGCTGTGCATTGAGAAAGAAAAAGATTTAATTCACTGACAAGACAAATCATTCTAGGATATTTACATAATATAAAACTTAGGTAAAACTTAAATAAGCTTGGCAATATCAAAACTTAAAACCTAGGTTATAAAACTTAGAACCTAGGTTATAAAACTTAGCTTATATAAGAAGTTCCTCAGTAAAACTCTGAACCTATTATCCAATAGCATTCATTATAAAAGTAATTTAAATATTGTAAAAAAAAATTATTTATTTGTCCTATGTAAAACATTGGACAATATAAAAATATTTTTAGTCAAAGATTAATTAATTGATAGTCAACGACTAATCGATTGCTAGAGTCTTGGCCTTTGAAAAGGACTAATAACCTTCTTGGATGTTGGAAAAAAATCAAAATCAAGAATTCAATATAAATCAAAGTGTGAAGTACTTAGAGTGAAGCTCACACAAAAATGAAAGATAACAAAAAAATGCACACAATTTTCTTTATATCACGATTTAGGGAGGAAATGCACAACATATAGAGGGTGAGGGAGGGTTGTTGATACCACACATCGTCTCTCTTACTCTAATAAGTAAGGTCCTCTATTTACTTTGTTAATAGGGGAAGTCTTGATCTCCATCTATTCGGCTCGTTGCAAGGGGATTTTCTCGCCTCCCGTAGATGAAAGGATATAATTAAAGGGGTGCTTACTTTGAATGATGCTTCAAAGTGTTATTGGGATTAAAAACAAATTCTAAGTTTTTTAAAATTTTTCCTCCATATTATATGAATTATTGTCTTAAACTACATTTTTCCATGTAGACTATAAATATATACATAACATATATCAAAATGGTTCCACATCTTGGCAATTTTTCGAGTCCCAAACTTCCAGGGTTATTTTGAGGTCCTAAATGACATTTTTTTTTGGCAAGAAAGCACCCAGCATGTAGCTAAAGGCAAATGCTAGGTTGTGTGAAATGTGTACTTCTTGGCTAGACCTTTCTAACGGGCTACTGAGCGCCCAAAACAGATATTATATGCAAACATTCCACCTTGGGGAAGTTGATGTATCGACTAACCACATTGGGGTCCACAAACATTTTGGTGTTTCATCTTCTGGGGTTAGGGTTTTGGATGTTTAGGGTTTTCTCATTGATGCTTTATGTTAAAATGAATTTTCAACCTCTTTGTAATCAACTTCTTGTGGAGGAGAATAACCAACACATCTCTCTCTTCAGGGATAAGCTACCACCATTGTAGCTATCTTGTGAGCATTGCATTTTATATTCTTTTTTATTCCAAATAGTCATTAATATAATTTGAGTTTACTGTACTACTATGTTTCTTGCAATATATTTGTGTGTTTCCTTGTTATATCTCTTTCATCATGTCCTTCTCAATATAATATGGATCAGTGATATCAGAGCAATCTACTCTTTGTTGTTTCTTTGTGCATGTCTCCAACAAGGTTAGGCTATCGAGAGTTAGATCTCGAACTAATTGAGCTTGGGGAAGAAAATTCCTGCCGGCCCAAGTAGCCTCCCATGGAAGAAGAAAAGAGATAACATGGAGTAGGAGATTCTATCAAATTATTTCTCGGGGAATCCCTCACACAACATAGAATGAGATGATGGATAATTTCACCCAGATCCTTTAACAATTTCCAATGATAATGGAGGCACCTTCAACCAACATTCACTTTGGAGGTGCGACACCATTTAAGGTACATGTTAACTTTGATATTCCTTTATTTGAAGGCTAGATAGATGCGGCGCTTTGGAAAAATGGTTAAGTTTGCTAGAGGGTTATTTCTCTGTCCAAAATTTTTCTAACAGTGAAAAAATAACCTTCGTGCTCCTTAAATACCTTCCCAATGTCAGCTATTGGTGGGAGACGTAGTGTGAGAAACATTTCAGAGGTGATTATGAAATTTTTGGGCTAGGATCCACTTGGGAGACTTTTTTTAATGCCCTCAAGGAACAATACTTCCCTATTGGAAACTATAATGAACAATACACAATATGGACAACTTTGCATTATCAGAGATACCAAACAGTGCCAGAGTACACCAACATAATCCATACCTTTCACACAAAACTAAGTATTCAAGACTATGAGCTGCAACTGGTTTTGAAGTACCACAATGGCCTACATAGGTGCATCCAAAAGATATGGAGTTCTTGGAGATATTCTCATTGGGATTCGCTTACCAATATGTTATTAAGATCGAGCAAAAGTTCAAGCAAAAGAATAAGAGGGATTTCAATTTTGCAAACCCATCATAGTAGAAGAATGGTAAAGGTGGCCCTAACTCCTAGAGCAAAGGAAAGAGCAAGGATGCCCAACCTCGGGACAACTAGTCCGAGACATAATCAAAGAAGGGTAATGGGTAGTCGAAGAAGGACACTGGAAAGTGGTGCGAGTTCCACAAAATCCCTTGGCACAACATTGGTGAATATTGCTCAAAACAGTCATTGGTGGATGATATGAAATACTCAAGTAGGATGTCGACTCAGACTCTAATTCAAAATTGGATAATGGAAAATAGATCATTGATGTAGAACCCAGTGTCACCATCACTCCCACAAAGGTCCAGCTAGAGGAACCATAGGATCCTGAAGAAGGGGCGCCTCTTCCACTCACAGATGTGGATGAAGGGGACCCCACTCCATTTCATTGTTGACAATGATAGCTAGAAGAACCTAATCTTAGAATAGGTCATCAATAGGTTAAACCTAACAACGAATTCACATCCTCAACCATACACCATCAGTTGGCTCAGGTAAGGACGAGATATCTGCGTCAGCTAGTAATGTATCCTACACTAAGACATTGAACCCTTCAAAGACGAGGTATTGTATGATGTTTCCCCTCTTGAAGTTTGTGATGTTATTTTAGGAAAATTATATGTGTGGAAGCCTCATTTTTTTTTTATGAATCTAGGCCCCATAGTGTCATTATTACTTTGGGAGGTCAACTCTACATGGTACCGCAAGAAATCCCAACTAATGTAGTCTCTTTGATCTCCACAAAGAAGTACAGAAAGGTGGTCCCTTAGACCGAGAGGCTTGTCCTCTTCATGGTTCGGTTAGAAGGTGAATGAAAGGTCACTACAACTGCCAAAACCTTTGCACGAGGTCTCTCTACATAATAGAAGCAGGTGGACAAGATAGTAAAAGAGCACAAAGACATCTTTGTATCACCTACTCAGGTGCCTTTGCACTGCCAGGTAAATCACTAAATTGATTTGACACTTGGTGCTCCTCTGCCTAACGATCATGTATATAGGAACTCTATTATGGAGAATGAAGAAATCAAATGCCAGATCCAAGAGCTAATTTTGAAGGGTTGCATTAGATCAAGCTCCTCACCTTGCAGGAACCCAATTTTTCTAGTACAGAAGAAGGATGGGACATGGATAATTTGTATTGATTACATATCCCTAAACAAGATCACAGTAAAAAACCGATACCCAATCACTTGGATTGATGATATTCTAGATCAACTCAAGGGTGCCAAATTTTTCAATAAGATTGATCTGAAGTCAGGGTACCACCAGGTGTTGATTGAGAAAATTAATGTATGGAAGATAACCTTAAAGTCCAAAGAAGGTCTCTTCAAGTGGATGGTCATGCCTTTTGGCTTGACTAATACTCCGACCACATTCATGCGGATGATGAATGACACATTGAGACCATTCACAAATTCCTTTGTGGTCATGTATCTGGATGAAATCCTCATCTTTAGTAAAACCTAGGAGGAAAATTTGAAGCACATTCAACAAGTCTTGGGGATCCTGTGACAACACAAGTGATATGCCAATTTGAAGAAGTGTACCTTCAACATGCAAAGAATTCAACATTTGGGATACATTGTGGATGAGCAAGGTGTGCATGTGGATCCAGAAAAGATCCAAGTCATCCATGTCTGGACAGCCCTGAAGACACTGATCGAGTTTCGTATCTTCTTGGGCCTTACCAACTTCTGCCGCAAGTTTGTGCTGGGGTTATCTCATATCAGTTGGGCCCTTATCCAAGTGACTAAGGGTGGATCCAAGGCCAAGTTTGTTTTTCCTATGTAAGAAAAAAACATTCGAGGATTTGAAATTCTGCCTCTGATCAACACTAGTCCTCATTCTTCCAGACCTACAACAACCATTTGAGATTGAGACAAATGCTTCAGATTATGCTATCGATGTAGTCCTCACTCAACATGGGAATATGATGGCTTATCAAAGTGAAACACTATCTAATGTTGTTTATAGATACCCCATCTATTCCAAAGAGATGTACTCCATCTTGTAGGCATGTTGACAGTGAAAGCATTACATTCTAGGAAAGTAAACAATCATCCACACTGATCATAGGCCTCTACAATTCATACAGACACAAGGAAATTTATAAAATTATTTCCATTAGAAGTGGTCCATGTACTTGTAGAAATTCCACTTGAACATCAAGTACAAGAAGGGAAACACCAACCATGTTGCAAAATGCCTCAGTCGACTCTCAATTGTGGCACTAACCACAATTCTTAACTCTCGTGGGCATGAGATCTTTAGGTGGCCACAATTATACACTATTGACTCTGAATTTGTTGCTACCTATCATACATTGAGGGAAGACAAATCAGTTCCATAATTTCATCTCTAGGATTGAATGCTATGCCATCTGAGCCATCTATGTGTTCCTTCAAGAGAGCATACAAATCTTATTTGGGAAGCTCAAGACACTTTGGCATGGAAAAAATAGTGGCAGTACTACAATTTTTTTTTTATTGGACCAATCTTCGACACGATGTTTGCAAGTATATCATATCCTTCACTACCTGTTCCATTTCCAAACCTACCATAAAGAAATAGGGGCTATACACCCCTCTAGCTACTCCTGATAGGCCTTGGGAGTTCATCTCCATGGATTACATATTCGTTCTACCTACAACCAAGCATGGTAATGACCATGTCTTCATGGTCATTGATTTATTTTCTAAGATGATAGTTTTGGCACCCTGCAAGAAGAGTATCACAATCGAGGCCACTGCTAAGCTCTTCTTTGAACGTGTTTGGGTTCATTTTGGGATCCCACAAACCATTATTTCAGATCGAGATAGTAGCTTCCTAAGTACTTTCTGGTCCATCTCATGGTTGATGATGGACACCAAGCTGACCAAATCGACTACCTTCCACCCATAGACTAATGGAAAAACAAGGTAGTCTACAAGATGATTGTTCATATCTTGAGGATGTACAATTCGAAACATCCATGCACATGGGACGAGAGCCTTCCTTATGTTCAAAATATCTACAATAGATCCCTCCACAACTCTATTGGCCATATCCCTTTTCAGGTGTGCCTAGGGTTCCAACCATTGGCTCCCATTGACATAGCTCTACACATTGCAGTTGCATGGGAAGAGTCCTCCCATGCTCAAACCAAGGTTGGTCGAGCAACCAAAATTTTTGAATGAATCCAACACATCCAACAACAAGTTCATGATATTTTGCAGAAATCCATTGCCAAGTACAAGAAATGCCACGATCAACATTGGGTACCACACAAGTTTCAACTGCGAGATAAGGTATGGTTGCATTTGCAGAAATAGCACCTCACAAGACCCCATCAAAAGCTTTGTTGATCCAGAAGGATCCATAATGCTAAAAAATGTATCATCTTAAATGTTAATGAAAATGACTTCGTTATGTATATCTTGGTGATATCTTTCCAACGATGCGTGAATCACCTCAAATTGACGTTGTATGAGGAAGTTATGGCCATTTCAAGTTTTCAAGAAACAAGCAAAATGATGATAGGAAAATCCATATAGATGACGTCAACATGCTGATGTGGTAGCATGACAGGATGTCACGTGGCATCCACATAGATAAGTTAGTAGTAACACATGGTGGGGTGATGTCAACATGGTGATGTGGTAGCACGACATAGTGCTATGTGTCACCCATATTTGGCACATTTGGCGCCCAATTGGACTAGTTGGATACTGTCGCATGCCATCTGTATGGTCCATGTGGAACCACTGAAAGGGTGCCATGTGGTAGGTCATACAATGATAGTACAGTTGAGTCAGCAGGGTGACACAGATTTGTACAGTGGCGTGGACCAATCGATGATCGATATGTGGGACCATAGCTCCATTGGCAGGTGACGCTACACATGTGGGCCAATCAAATGAAACCATGTGGCACCTTTGAGAAGCCCAAGGAGGGATACAGATCAAAATTTGTTGGGATCAACATGAATAGAACTCGTGACCTATGGCGGAATATTCAAGAATATTCCAATTTCTTAACTATAACCTCCAATCGTTGCACCACATGCACTTCTTGTTATAACCAACAAAGAATATTTTATTCAAGTTGTAACAAATACCGCTGGGGTATATAGGGGGGTCGGGTGGCCGTCCTAGACATATATAAACCTAGTGCTTGACCACAATGGACACACAAATTTTCATGCCAATATTTTTTATTGAGTTCATTTTTACATGGGTATGCCTGCCAAGTGTAGATTTTCCTCATTTTGCATGCAAGAGGTGTTCCTATTTTAGATTTTCCTCGTTTTGCATGTTATTAAGTTCTTAGAGAGAAGTATAGAGTGTATATACTATTTTTTCTCAGTTTTCCGAGAGGAGTATGATGGTGATGTTGGTTATGTGATAAAGTGTTGTGTATGAAAGTCTTAGTTCTGTTTTTTATGTAAGAGAACCATCTCTCTTTTTATGTGTAAAATAGGGTCTTTAAGCACCTGTTCATAAAATAGTCAAGTTTATACCCATTTTTCTCAAAATTTTGAGAGGAATTAAGTGGTAACCTTTATTTCTAGGTTTGAGCAACACAATTGAAGGGTTTATTCAAATTTGTCATTGTAAGTCATCATTGTATCAAGTATTTGAGCATTAATAGAGCAATCTCACTGTTTGGAAGAAGACTCAGAGATGTAGCCCAAGATGGGTGAACTTCGTTGTCAAACTGTGTAATGAGCCTTGTTATTTGTTGTCCCTATTTCTCTCTATTTTGGAATTATTATTTACGCAAATTATATTTATAAGTTAATGAAGTTTATGGATAAATAAGCATTTTCACATGACATTTTGCAAATAGTCAAGATGATCTTAATTTCCCGAATCTAGTCAAATGTTAATGTGTGCTTAAAAACTAATTGACATCTAATGATTTTTAGATCAAGTTGGTATCAGAGCTGGTTTGACGTGTATTTTCAATTGAATGCTTACGAGGTCCAAAACTCAAGCTTGGTGAAGGATTGTTGAAGAGTACAATCCTGAGATTGGTTCGAGGCATGCATTTCAAAAGCATAAATGGATTCAACAAAAGACATGGATTCTTCTAATCCAAATTCTTTCTATACATTAGAGGCATTTTTTTTTCTGCGTTCATGGCAATGAAGTTCATGGTGGAAGAAATGTATGAAGATCGAAAGAAGGCCAAGGGAATTGGTAGTAAAGGAAAAGAAAAGCCACATAACTTTGAGAAGAAGTCGAAGAAGCGGCATAAATTTGAGAAGCAGTCGAAGGGAAGAGAATAAAACAATCCTACATGTTCTCATTGCAAGAAGAAATAACAAGAGGAGGCAATGTGTTTGAAGTTGCATCGAGAGAGGCTACCAAAGAAGTTCAAGGAAAAGGGTAAATAGAAGGCCACAACCATAGTTCAAGATCTTGGATCAGATTCTAAAGTTACAACTATGGGCGTTAAAGGTATATTTTCTGTTGTTAGTTCTAGTTCACATACTTCTTCAAATTCTAATGTAATCCTTGATGGAAGGAAAAGATAAAAACTGTTTCATTTATGATTTATCTCAAAGAACACTAAAATTGATACACTTGTTGATAGTGGATTGCAAGTAAATATTATTTCAAGGCAAGTTGTTCAAAATTTGGGATTAGAAACTAAGCCTCATCCAAGACCGTATCCTTTGTGTTGGATTTATGATAATGCTCAATTACAAGTAACTAATAAATGTAAGTTACAATTTGAGATCACATCTAGTTTCATTGATGAGGTAGAGTTAGACGTGGTTCCACTTGACATTTGCGGGATAGTTTTGGGAAGTCCATACTTGTATGAAAGGAATGCCATTTTCTATAGGAAACAAAGCAAGTATCATCTTTTCAAGGCTGGGATTGAGTTCATTGTGAGAGTTCATCAGATGAAGAAGAATTTGTCATTGATGTCAATAGTCGATGTCATTGTGATGTGATGATAAGTTGTTATGATGAATTGTCATTGTTGAGTTATCATTGATGAAATTGTCATTGATGTCAATAGTATAATAGTTAGCAGAGAATGAAAATGTCAAACAATATGTAGAGAATGAAAATGTCAGACAATATGTAGAGATCAAAGATTAGAAGGAAAAGCGCATTGTAGAAACACATCAGATCAAGTCATGACCATTGGATATGTAAGTTCCAGATCAAGGGAAAGGATTGATTGTAGAGTGCGAAGAGAGAATTAAACAACACGTTAATTCCAATCCTGCAATTAGTCTAGAGAATCATATTACAAGAGAAGGACCGTTGGAGGACTGGTCAACGATCAGATCAAGTCATGACCGTTGGATATGCAAGCGCCTGATCAAGGGCAGGGATTGATTGCAAAGCATGAAGGGAGAATTAAACTACATGTTATTTCCAATCCCTCAATTAGTCTAGATCATCAGATCTCATCGACTCAAAGATCGATGACTGTGGTCGATCCACCAATAATCCCACAAATTCAAATTGCGTAGTTTGGGCGACGGACTAAACCACGCGTAGGTTACAGTTCCACAATCCACATCGACCATTGGATCAAGTTGAGTGGAAGGATAGAGTAAGTCATGAACCATAGATCATGGAAGTGACATACGCATGGTCAACTCAGCTTTGACCACTTTGGGTAAAATTGACCGAAGGAAATGTGCATGAAGGAATTTTAGCTGAAGCTAAAGTTTCAAAGTAAACGTGATCCATCCAATCATAGGTAACTTTTTGGGAAAAAGAAGAGCCGTTGGATTTAAACCAAGGAAAAGCATCATCGCAGATAGATTGAGTCGTCGATATAAAATCACGATCAATGAACAACATTCATTTCAGGTTAAGAGTTGTGAGGAGGTTACACTTCGAGTAATCTCACTTCGGGTAAAACGAGAAGTAAGAAAGACGAAGGTCGGAACATGGAAGTCCCGAAGTAAATGAGGTCTGTCTGATCGAAGGAACACTTCGGAAAGCATCTCGACCGTTGGATCAATTTTAGTGGAAGGACAGGGTAAGCCACAAAGTGTCCCGAAGTAGACACAAGTCATCTGATCTAAAGGAACACTTCGGGAAATATCTCGATCATTGGATCAAGGAAAGTAGAAGGATAGGAGAAGCAAGGAAAAAATGCCTGAGATCTTGAACACCTGAATTCTTAATAGTCGTTGGATTGAGTTAATATTTTTCGAGTTAAATGAGGACCATCAGATCTGGACAATACATGATGGTCATTGGATCAGAATAATGGTCAACTTCGGTGTTGACCACTTTGGCTAAAAAGGATTCAAAACATATGTGTTCACCCGAAGGCCGAAGTGCAAAAGTCACTCTCAGCTGTCGATCTGAGATAGATTTTGGGAGTTAGGATAACCATTAGATCCAAGAGAAGAACATGTGCCACATGAGGAGATCTACATCAACAAGGACACATGGCGTAATCAGATGAAGACAAGTGTCAAAGTGCAGTTGGCATTTTAGGTATGCGTGAGTCAAAAATCTAAGTGACATGTTGTAGCCACTCAGTTAGTGCCACGTCAACAAGTGACGTCAACAAGTTATGTCACTCTGGGAGTTTGTACTTCGGGAGTTTCACCACTAGCAAAGACCTGAAGTGTCGAAGGTTGAAGTTAATGCTAACCATTGATTTAATTCGGGTGCGTTATCGACCGTTGATAAAGTAAAATGGAAGGATAGAATAAGCGTAAACCATGAAGTGACACTAACCATTGATCTACTTCGGAGAGCGTTATCAACCATTGAAGATTATGGACACGCGTCTTTTATCCGAGAGTTTTGTAAAGAGGTTGGAAGTTGCGAAGGACGAAGTCCCGAAGTAACAATAGTCGTCCATCTCATCGTGTGATTAAAACGTGACCGTCGATCTTGACAAGTGATCAAGCACTTATTTAGCCTAGCACCTGGTCACCACCTCCGGTCGCATGGAATAGAGAAATAAGGGTAAAAGAAGAGGCAACACTTAAATTGATTAGCCTGGGATTTTGTGCATATGGTCATATGTAAATGGTTTGAAGGAAGCACCTCATACAAATTTAATTCGACAAAGAGTTAACACTAGAACAATACAAAGAATTTATAAAAGATCAAATATGATTTGTTGGTGAACTGAGAACACAACACAAGAATGGGTATGCTATAATGAGTCGATCCATGTCTGTGATCAACTCATGAAGACAAAAGAACTGACACACGATCATGATTAAAAGAGAGTTAATTCATGAGCATTATGTATAAAGGATAAAAGGAAAAATGATATTATTTAAAGATTAATATTATCATTTAAATGAAAAGGTACAATGGTTCAAATATCAAGAGATGCAATGATTCAAATTCACACCAGTTGGAAGACTATATAAACAAGAAAGAATGGTGAGAAGAAGGGGTAGTTGAATTTGTTGAAGTATATATATTTATATATAATGAATTGAATGAAGGTTCATTCTATTAGGTTGGTTCCTGTTTACAAGTTGGGTCTTGTATGAGGATTGGATTCCTCACATCTCAATTGGATCTGAGATCAACAAGCTGGGACTTGTTATGAGGATTGGATTACTCATTTCTTAGTTGGATCTGAGAACTACAAGCTGGGTCTTGTAACAAAGAGTTGGGTCTCTCATAATTGTTTGAAGATGATATTCAAAGATTGATCTTATGTATTCATTCAAGTTAAATAAATAAATAAATAAATAAATAAAGTATTTATTCTTTTATATATTGGTTGAGAAAATGAAATAAACATTTTTTGTTCAGTTAATTTATGAAAAGTGGAAAATTGTCCAAAGTTTTGTGACACTGATTCATCCCCCCCTCTCAGTGTCAAGTATCCATTTCAACAATTGTCACTACATGGGACGTGAAAATGCTAGTTAATAATAGTATCCATGATCTAGATTAACAAACTACGGTTGAAAGTAAAGAAGGTCATTTGGTTGATGTTGTTCATGTTAAGAAGGGGAAATATGTTGATGGTTCATTCTCTTTCACATCTGTATATTCAATTTTTTTGTTCAGTTTATTACTAATCAATGGAGTATGTTTAGTAGCTGCAACAATGAATGGTGAATTTTTTGAATTTAATGGAATGGTTAAATTGGTCAACAATGTGGTTTCATTCTTCATTATTGTTGTGATGAGTCAAGTGCTCGTTATCCAAGAAGGAAGGATGGGTGATACTAGACAAGTGAGGTGGAAGTATCTTCACTTCATTTCTGAATAATCCATTCTTTTGGAGGTCCAAAAGTTCTTCAGTGGGGAGGTGTGATCTAGGAGGACCCAAAACGCTAAAAAATTGATCATCTCAAAAGATAAGAAAATTGACTTCATTGCGTAGAGCTCGATTAGAGATTTCAAACGACACATGAATCACCTCAAACAGACTCATATGAGGACATTGTAATTGTTTGAAGTTTTCAAGAAACATGCAAAATGATGACAGGGAAGTCCATACAGATGAAGTTAGCATGCTAACGTGGCAACATGACAGGCTTCCACATGGCATCTGCATAATTGAGTTGGGAGTAACACATGGCAGGATGACATCAACATGGTCACATGGAAGCATGACAGAGTGCCGCGTGTCACCCATATTTGATACATTTGGAACCCACTTGGATATTGCCACGTGTCATCCGTACAGATGACATGGCATCTATACGGTCCACGTGGCACTACTAAAAGGGTGCCTCGTGGCAGGTCGTACGGTGATAGTGCAGTTGCGTCAACAGGGTGACGTAGATTTGTATAGTGAAATGAACCAACCAACGATCAACATGTGGCACCGTAGCTCCATTGGAAAATGACTGTGCACACGTGGGCCAATCAAATGGTGCCACATGGCACCTTCGAGAAGCCCAAGGAGGGTTGCAAATCAAAAGTTGTTTGGTTCGGCATGAATAAAACTCATGACCTCCAGGGGAATATTCCAGAATATTCCAACATCTTAAATATAACCTCTTATCATTGTGCCATATGCACCACTTGTTATAACCAACAAAGAATATTTTATTTAAGTTGTTACAAATGTGGCCTGGGTATATAGGGGGCTTGGGTGGCTGACCTAGCCCTATATAAACCTGGTGCCCGACCAAAATAGACACACTAATTTTCATTCCAAGAATTATGGTTGTGTTTTTACATGGGTAAGCATGCTAAGTGCATATTTGCATCTTTTTACATGGAAGAGGTGTTTATATTTTAGATTTGCCTTGTTTTACGTGCTATTGAGTTGTTTGAGAGAAGTATAGAGTGTTTCACGCTCATTTTTCTCAGTTTTCCGAGAGGATTTTGATGGTGATGTCGGTTCCTTTCTAAAGTGATGTGTATGAAAGTCTTAGTTCCATTTTCTATGTAAGAGAGCCATCTCTCATTTTACGTGCAAAAGGGGGTCTCTAAGCACATGTTTAGAACATAGTCAAGTTTATATTCATTTTTCGTAGAATTTCAAGAGGAATTTAGTGGTACCCTCTGTTTTTAAGTTTGAGCAACATAATTGAAGGGCGTCTTTAAATTTTCCATTTATAAGTCATCGTTTTACCAAGCATTTGAACATTAATAAAGCGATCTCATTGTTTGGAAGAGGACCCAAAGACATATCCCAAGATCCATTATGAAACTATGTAATGAGCCTTGTTATTTGTTGTCTCCATTTCTCTCTATTTTGGAATTCTTATTTCTGAAAGTTATATTTATCAATTAATAAAGTTTATGGATAAATAAGCGTTTTCACATGATATTTTGCAAATAGTCAAGAGGATCTTATTTTCTAGAATCTGGTTGGATGTTAATGTCTACTTAAAAACTAATTGACATCTAAGGATTCTCGGATCATCCACCCACTCCGATACGATCCTTACACCATCAGAAAGGTCATGGGTGAGAATGCTCTTAAATTAAGTATTCCCACTTTCCTTGGCTTGCACCCTGTATTTAATGTGAAACTACTTCGACCATATTTTCCACCTCTCCCGAACACTTTAGACACAACCGAGCATTTGGCCCCTACAAAACTCAATTATGACTACATTGAATAGGAGACAATTGATCAGATCATGAACACCAAGGCAGAGGGAACTCTCCAGTAGAACATCCATCTCTATCGGGACATCAAAGCAGGGAAACTTCTTCACCAGGGCAAGTGGCTCACCAGGAGTCAGATTCAACATAATTTTCCCCATCTGATGGAGTAACTTGATGCAATGGGGACCATTTCTTCCTGGGGGGGAATGATCCAGGTGGATACTAGTGGCACCCACTTGTTCCACTAATTCAGAATGGTTCCACATCTTGGCATTTTTTCTGTAGTTTTTCGGGTCCCAAACTTCTACAGTCATTTTGAGGTCCTAAAGGGTGATTTTTTGGTGCGACAATGCCTAGCATGTAGCCCAAGGAAAATGCTCGATCATGCATAATGTGTACTTCTCAACTAGACTTTTTTGATGGGCTACCGAGCACTCCAAATGGAGATTGTATGCAAAATTTATGCCCCTGGGAAGTTGATGTATCAACTAACCATATAAGGGCCCACAAACCTTTTGGTGTTTCATCTTTTGGGGTTAGGGTTTTTGATGTTTAGAGTTTTCTCATTGATGCTTTATGTTTAAAGATCATTTCAACCTCTTTATAATGAGCTTCTTTTGAATGAGCGTAGCCAAAACATCTCTCTTCAAGGATAAGCTACCACCCTTCTGGCTAACTTGTGCGCTTTGAATTTTACAGTCTTTTGTTTTCTAGATTGTCATTAATAGAATATGAGTTTAATGTATTACTATGTTTCTTGCAATATATCTATGTGTTTCCTTGTTATATCTCTACCTTCATCTCGTTCCAATATAATCTGGATCAACGAGTGCCTCATTTGGCCTCATCGATCTTCCTCCTTTCGGTTGTTTTCCTTCACAAATCACTCCACATAACTTTATTGGTAACACATGCATTGATGAGTTTAATGATGTTGCGATCTCATTTAAACAGAAGGATGCATCCTTAGTAAATATGTTGAAGCCTACACTTCTAGGTCTTAAAATTGCTTATATTAACATGTATGATAAGCTTCTTGACATCATAAAGAATTTGAGCAAATATTGTAAAATTCTCTCTCTTTCTAATTCTTTCATGCTAGAATAAGTTTCAGTGCACTTGTGTGCAGAGCATGATAATTGCTTATAACTTATAAATTAATGCATGGAAGGATTTGAAGAAGTGAGGAGAGGTCGTTGTGGAACAAGTTTAGTTGAGACAACTATACTTTACAACCCGACGACCCCCACCTACCCTGATCATTTTCACAAGACCTCCACATAGACCTATAGGAATACATCCCCCACTCTCGAGATAAGCTCTCACATCTCTCAGTTGAAATGAATTTCTAAGTAGAGAGACAACACATGTTTTACAATTTTCATATGATACGATATGTACATTTTTTAAGATTTATTTGAAATGCATTTGCATAAGGGTGTCTTAGAATACTTCAGTTTTCTACTATACATGGGAGTGAAAATACTAATTCATAACAAAACCTGAAATCTTATCTTCATCTGGTGATGTCCTGTGGTCAAATCCTTTCATGATTACTAATGGGGATTACTTGTGTGAGGTACTTTAATACCTAATTTATTTAAATATCAAGGTTAATTTATTATGGGAATCTCATAAGCATGTAAGAATAAACATATCACAATTGACAAATAAGATTTTAAATTCCTACGGTCTAACATAATATTCATCGTGGTTGTTTAACGAATAACCCACAATGTTAATCACTCTCCTTGTTAGTTACATAACCTCTTCTTTATCTCACGATGGGCAACAACTCAACTCTCCTCACATCTTCTCAACAACAATTGTTGCGAGCTCAAATCATTCACATAATACCTCCACGCAAACTTCTCGGAATACGTCCTCCACACTCGAGGTAAGCTCTCCCCATCTATTTTTCAGGCAATTCCCTCAATTTCTAATTTAGCTTACTTGTATTATTATTATTTAATATAAGGTTCATGTACATGACAACATATCCCCATTCTACGTTGTAGAGTGCCTCTTGAGGAAATTATATATAGTAAAAACAAACAACCAAATTGCATTAGGTAAAAGACAATGAGAATGGTTACACTAAATCTTTGGGATCAAAGTTATCTCAAAATAAAAAAACACATACTTGATTTGAAATAAAAGCTTTGGGGTAAAGGTTATCTCATTGAGGACTTGTTATGTTGTATATGTTATAGTGATGGATACTAGGTTAGGTGAGAGGTACAAATGCAATAGCCCCCAAGTGGAAATGGATGGGTTATTTGACATTACCCAAAGAACTAGACCAAAACCATTGTAAAAGTTGAACTTTTTATAGAGAAAAAATGTAATGGAGAAAATGAGACTATGGGATTTGAAAACGGGAAAGGGGATTTGAGAATATTTTAAATTTAATTAGGTGGTTGTAGTTGTATGATTTATCTATCCATCCTAAAGTTTTGAGTTTTTTTCAAAACATAAATTATCATAGAGGATTGTTGTGCATTTTGGAATGAGGGAGGATAATTGTATTTCACTAATCATGAATGATGTTGAATGCCAAGATGGAAGGTTGAATCATTGAGGATGAGTAATATAATTTTATGGCTAAAGTGTCCATCATCAAGTATTTTGGTTGGCCATCAATTAGAGAGTAAATATTTCATTGACAATTGTCTATGATAAAAAAAACAATGGAATACATCTCAACACTGTGTTTAAACAATGAAAATAATTAGGTGAAACCGTGTCCAAATTCCA
>ML811023.1:87778-98539 GCA_009831015.1 Picea engelmannii
AGGATTATGGGGATGCATTCTACGAGAGGGGGAAGAGCTTGGAGGATTGAGGAGAGTGAAATCTACAGTGGAATTTACAGTGCATCGGGGGGCTGAGGAGGTTTTGGGCTCGGAGGGCTAGGACATCCATTGATGTCCTAGGGATAGGCGCTACTAGTCGGCAGGGAGGTTGGTTTTGGGGTGGTGTCCTAAGGAAGCAAGCGAAGGGAGCAAGCTGCGGATAGCATCAGAGTGAGGTATGTAAATTCAAATTCATTGATTGTTTACTTAGATTTATTACTTATTGCCAAATTCTACTTGCGTAAGTGTTAGCGTAAGTGTTGAGATAATTTGAAAATTTTGAAAAGTTTACTTATTTGTAAAGCTTATAGAAATTACAGTAATTTGCTAGAAATTTAAATGTTAATTCAAATCCGGTCTTTACATGATCATTGTGGTTGCGTCTTGTTAGTCATCGGGTGGCGACGTAGAGTCAAGTGTGTCTGTTCCTATTTACACGAGTGCACACACCTTAAAAAAAAAAAAAAAACGCACTTGTTAAAGAGTTGTTGTCGTAACGAGGGGGTCCATTACAGAATGGTCTCCACTATTATCTTTATGGGCCCTCTGCCCCCCACCCCCCACTACCTCTCTAGATATCTAACAGTTTTGGAGGAACAATCCTAGCTTGGGCTTCCATGGGGCTTGAAGCCCACAGTTTGGATGCCAAGGGACCCCATGCCAGATGAGAGAGACATACCTTCAAAGGCATATAAGATATTTTGGACGACATGACCTAGACCTCACATGCCAAACATTTTTCCTATTAGAGGAAAAATGTCACCTTTGGAGGCATGACAACATCTATGGGGGATAGGGTTTGGTGGTGAAGTTATTATTCATTTACACAAGGACGTCTTTAGGAGAATGCGACTTTGACCATAAATAAATAACCTAGATGATTGACATGTGGCTTTGGGAATCCTTACTACACTTCTCCAACACCAACGACTTGCTTCTAGTGCCAAAACATCCCCTAAAGGGGTGACATCACCTTAAGTTAGGGTTTTTTTTGTGTAAAAGTGAATTTAAAGATGAATTGTTTAATATTATTAGTATAAAGTGAAAAGATTAGGGTTGTTGTTCCCTAATATTGGCGTTTACCCTAAAATTATGTGGACAAACTATCTTAGTGACATTTTGTATAAATAGAGATCATAAGATCTCATTTTAAATCATAACTCTCATCTTGTGAGATGATACTTGGACTAAAATTTTCTCTATATTTGGCTAGTTTCTCTCTTGTGCTCTTATGTATGGATTTATATTTGTTTATTTGTTGATGGAAGTGGTGCACTAACCTTGGAAGGCTCTTCTTTGATATTGTGGTGGTTTGTTTTATTTTTTTCCTTGAATTGATAAGGCTTTTTACATTGTGCTATCATTTGTAATTCAAGTCAAGGTTATTTTCTAGATCTATGTGGGAAGTATAAGGGCATACACCCCCACCTTAGTTTCCATCATTTTATGCTTGCATTTTATTTTTTTAACAAGGTGTTTCTAAGAGAAGTATAAGTGCATACACCATCTTAGCCTAAACCCTAACTAGGGATACTTGCCTTGGGGAGTAAGATGATTTACACCCCAAAGGAGGTAGTACCTATAGCTCTTGATTTTCTTGAATCCATTAAACCAATCATTAAAGGCATTAGTTATCACTTGTTGCATTGGAGATATAAAATTATTTCTTTGGGAAATGTGAAATTTCATGATTTTGAAGTTGTTCCTAGTGGAATCAAATATATGTTATAAATGCCTTCTTGAGCCACTACGGAGTTTCATTTCTCCAAGTATTTTTTTTTTGTTGTTACAAATTTAACCTACGGACATTATGGCTGCAAAAAACCCTAACCAAACCCTTCAAAAACTCCTAATTTAACCATTGAAAATTGCCTAAAATCTGCCCACATATTCTACTAAGTACAATGCATCTTTTGGAAAGTTTTAAGAAAGTTTTAGTGGTTAAATATCTTACTGTACTAACAACTTTGTTACAGCCATAAGGCTGATAAATATCACTGCAGTTAGTGTTTTATGACGACCTTTCTTTTTGTGATAAAGTCTTGTTCTATCATTATTGAGCTTAACTAGTTTTTACTAGTTTGTCTCGTGCTCATTCAATTGGACTTTTAGCACCTATATTGCAGCACTTATTATCTCTCATGTGTTAATATATATCATTGATTGTTGTTGCAATTAGGGACAGCAAGCTTAAATTGTTTTTTCACCTAATATTACTATATGAAAGTGTGGTTTTTCTTGTGTCTCAGGCAGGTACAAACACCCTTTGCAGACATCCAAAGACTTGGCAACCTTAAACCACCTGGAGATGAGTAATCAAAGCCATATGTATTCTTCCATCATTGACCATTAGGGGGATACTTATTTTCTTTCCCTTCCATCCATATTAATCCCCCGGGGTCATTGGGATCGCCTCCCTAGAGTGACCTAGTCACCATTGAAATGCAAGACCTATATCGAGGTGACATTGGATATAGTGTCCCTTAGTTGTTTCCATTTTGGTGGTTGGGTAGAGCTTCTCCCAACCTACAAATTATGCGATAACAATTTTACATCGTTGTCAGGGAGGATTTTGAATTCTCTTCATGCCCTGATGACACTTTGGCAAGCTTCCCTCCCAAAGCCTCTATCCCTTAGCTTGCTTGGAAACTCCATTAAAGAACATTCCCTTTGCACCCTTGATAAGTTTCCCTTGAAGCTTGCCTGGTGACTCCACTTTCCACGAACCCACATTTCCCTCTTTCCCCCTTTCCCTCCTTCGGTGAGACTTGATCTCACCTAGTGACTCCATTGAGGTATACTTTCGGTCAATGGAATTATGGCACCATGGGATGAACCCTCATCCATAACTTGTTATGATTCGAAGATGGAATTTTTACAGATTGAAAAGGAAAAGGTTGCTAATCAAGTTTCTAAGGAAATGATGAATCACATAAGAGAGTTATTTCCTACCCTTGACGATGAAGAGGTTCTTGAAGAATAAATATATGAAGAAAGTTACCAAGAAGATTCCGATGAAGATCTATATGAGAGATTTGATGAAGAAGAAGCGCTTATATCTACCCTTCCATTTGATAAGGACATCCAGGCCTTTGTTCCTACCGTGCATAAAGAAGATAACATGATGAGTTGTAATCCTTTTGAAGATCTTGATAACACTTTATTTCGTGAATTTGGAAGTGAAGAGGTGTTATAGGAACCCATGGATGCGACAGATCTTTTTGAAAAAGGGAACACAAAGCGCCCTGCATTAAAAATCAAGCCTCGTGTGATGAAGAGGAAATGGAGGATCATGCCCATGAAGAGAAAAATGAATCATGATGAAGCACAACATGTTGAGGCATCATTTTCTTTTCTCCTACCTAATGTAGTTGAGGTTGTCTAGTCGTGCTCTCCTCATGTTCATGAAGTTCAGTGGAAACTATCCTGAATGATGAATTTGAGGATCTTGTTGAAGATGTCCATGCCTCTACTTCTCTTGCACATGAAGAAAAAGAGATGGCCAGTATTGCTAATGGTCTTGTGAGATAACCTTTACATATCATTGATGAGAATATAGACACTTTCATACATACTGGAAGAATCCCCCAAGAAAATGGGTTTGAGTTGTCATCTTCAGAGATTTGTTTTTCATCTGTATATGATTCATATGTTTGGGAGCCTAATGATGACATGATTACTGATTTATTCGAGGACTCTCAACCACTTTTTTCCTCAATATTGGAGGAATATCAGGATGTGTCCACCTCAAAGTGATCAAAGGCTCACTCTAAAAAGAGGAAGTACTTTCATATTGAGGATTTCTACAGGAATTTAAAGATAAAGAGGGCACACTTTTCTCTTCCTAAACCTGAGTCTGTCCCTTACCTCATTTCCTCCTCTCAGTGAAATCATGACATCTTCTTGGGACCTCTCATATCTTCTCAGTATTTAGGAGGCAAAAATCATGTTTAGGAGGATGAAGATGAGCCTTCATATACATATAGTAGCTCACTTCAGAGGTGGATTGATCGAGCTTGTGGATATCACTTCGGGTCGGATTCCTTGCATGATCAGAGTTTCAAATATTATTTCCAGTAGGATTTCTCCCTCCCACCCATCTCCATGAATTGTATTTCACGATTGATTATATATCTATTTATACTCATGACCATTACATGATTGACTTATCTTTGTTGTTTTACGTAATCAATCACAGGGGGAGATATTTTTATGGGATGATCAATTGGTTGCACTGGTTGTATGAATTCACCTAACATCATCCATCGCTTGATCTGCAGGGCCTTGAGGCCCCCAGGTAAGTAGGTAAGTCATTTTTATTTATTTCATTTGCATATTGATTTCTCATATTAGTTTAGATACGTTTCATATTTCATTTTTCTCTACTTGCATATTGATTTCATGCTTAGTTTAGAAGTTTTTGAAAAAATGCTAAAATTTTATTTTCTAGATTAGTTTTTATTTTTGGATTTTTATCGATGAAGGGTGATAGCACCACCCTAGATGCTTTGATATTTTTTTCTGAGTTTTGGCAGGAACGGGTCTACCAGGATATGTTGTGGTTCTCATGCACTCTACAACGAGCACATGTCCCCAAGTAGGAGTCATATGTTATCCCCATTTTGTGGAATAACTAAGGAGATCATGTCTCGAGGCCCTCGGGTTGCAGATATGGAGTGTCGAGAGACTACATGACCAATAGTATCCATTTTCATAGAAGGAGACCCTTCTCACCACCACAGAGGTCATAGATTTTTAGATGGCATCCACCACACTAGGTGGCTTACGAGAGCCATTGGACCTTGCTCCATGATGTACAATTCAGGTACCATGGTGAGTGTCATTTCAATATTTGAGGCTTTTGAGTATGTTGTATATTATATTGCTTTAGATTTCATGACATATGCTTGGAAATTATGACTTTTTCCTTGTTTCACCTTGGTGGTTTACATTGTTTCCTAGTAAGTGGTCTTCCTCAGGAATGGGTTTGCTACTAGGAACTCCCTTGAAGAGCCATCATATCGTTCCTAACCATACTTACCACTTTTCATCACTTAAACCCCCCATTTCCTTATCTCTTTGGATTTTAGGGTGTATTGATAAGGGGTTGTCCCTCATTCTATGGGAAGAAGGGGATGAAGGCCTAGACGGATTTTTGTTGGGTAAAATATAAAAGCTTGTTTAAAAACCTTCTAGATGCTTTGCCCAAGGATCACCCAAGAAAGCAATGAAACACTTATCCGTAAGAAAAGGGGGACCCACAAGAATAATGATTATGAATGCTTAAAGGGTTAGTTGGAGGATAGGAGGTCTAATCACGAGTCAACCTATCATGATCATGAATATCTAGTGGTATGACATTACCATCATTTGGTCACCAAGCTAGGGTAATGACTCTCAGTTGCATGGCTGAGAGAATGGGGGTTTCATCATGAGCCAACCTTCTCATTTACGCTAGGCATTTGTGAGTGACATTGTCATTATTTAAACACCATGCCAGGGCAGTGGCCTTCAACTTGTCCTTAAAATATGAAAGAAACAAAGAATGGAAAAATGATGGGCTTGGAAAAATTGCATTGCAAACAAATGTGCCACACACTCTCTACAAAGGCACCCATGAATGAGACACTACAACCCCTTGTATTTCATGAAATCCATGCCCATTGAGTCTTGATCCTTAACCACTTCATCCATTTTACATGGCTTAGAGAGGGATCACTTGGGAAACACTCCTTAAACTAGGAAATATCTACCCAATATGACACCTTGTCAACCCTCCCATATCCAAGCTTGTTAAATCGCATGTCTTTGAACACTTACTTGTTCTAGCGGGTAATATTTGATGCACATGCTTAGGTGGATCATTTATTGATTTTATTTACTCATCATGATATTTTGACTTGAGATCCTTGGAGGGCGTGCTTATTTGTCTTTGCAGGACCTAGTTCATGGACAGTTTTGGGGGAACAAGCCTAGCTTGGGATTCCATGGGAATTGAAGCCCACAGGTTGGATGCCAAGGGATCGCATGCCGGATGAAAGAGGCATACCTTCGGAGGCCTAGAATACATTGTGTAAGAAATGACCTAGCCCTCACATGCCAAACGTTTTACCTAGGAGAGGCAAAATATCACCTTTAGAGGCATGACGTCATCTAAGAGGGATAGGGTTTGGTGGTGAAGTTATTATTCATTGACACAAGGACATTCTGAGGATAATGAGGCTTTGACCATGATGAAATGACCTAGGTTATTGACATGTGGCTTTGGGAATCCTAAATACACTTTTCCAACACCAACGACTTCCTCCTAGTGTCAAAAAGTCCCCTAAAGGGGTGACATCGCCTTAAGTTAGGATTTCTTTTTGTGTAAAAGTGAATTTAAAGATGAATTGTTTAATATTATTTGTGTAAAGGGGAAATATTAGGGTTGTTGACCCCTAATCTTGTGGTTTACCCTAAAATTATGTGGACAAACTATCTTAGTGACATTTTATATAAATAGAGATCATAAGATCTCATTTTAAATCATAACTCTCCTCTTGTGAGAGGATACTTGGACTGCAATTTCCACTATCTTTGGCTAGTTTCTCTCTTGTGTTCTTTTGTATGGCTATGTATTTGGTTATTGGTTGATGGAAGTGATGTGCTAGCCTTGGAAGGCTCTTCTTTGCTATTATGGTGGTTTGTTTTAGCTTTTTCCTTGAATTGGTAAGGCTTTTTACATTGTGCTATCATTTGTTATTCAAGTCAAGGTTATTTGCTAGAGCTAGGTGTAAAGTATAAGGGAATACACCCCCACCTTAGTCTCCATCATTTTATGCTTACATTTTATTTGTTTAAAAAGGGTTTGCTAAGAGAAGTATAAGTGCATACACCCTCTTAGCCTTAACCCTAGCTAAGGATACTTTCCTTAGGGAGTAAGAGAATTTACACCCCCAAGGAGGTAGTACCTCTAGGTATTGTTTTGCTTGACTCCATTAACCCAATCATTAAAGGCACTAGTCATCACTTTTTTCATTGGAGATATAAAATTGTTGCTTTGGGAAACATGATTTCATGATTTTGAAGTTGTTCCTAGTGGAATCATATCTATGCTATAAATACTTGCTTGAGCCACTAGGGCGTTTCATTTCTCCAAGTATTTTTTGCTTCCATTAAAAATTTAACCTACAGCCATTAGGGCTACAGAAAACCCTAACCAAACTCTTCAAAAACTCATAATTTAACCGTTGAAATTTTCCTAAAATCTACCCACATAATCTACTAAGTACAACACATCTTTTGGCAAGTTTTGAGCAAGTTTTAGTGGTTAAATCTCATGTTGTAATAACAAGCTTGTTACAACCATAAGGTTGATAAATATCACTACAATTAGTTTTTTATGACGGCCTTGCATTTTGTGCTAAAGTCTTGTTCTACCATTGTTGAGCTTAACTAGTTTTTACTAGTTTGTCCCATGCTTATTCAATTGGACTTTTAGCACTTATACTGCATCCCTTATTATCTCTCATGTGTTGATATATATCATTGATTATTACTACAATTAGGGACAAAAATCTTAACCTTCTTGTCCACCTAACATTACTATATGCAAGTGTGGTTTTTCTTGTGTCTCGGGCAGGTACAAACACCCTTTGCAGGCATCCAAAGACTTGGCAACCTTAAACCACCCGAAGACGAGTCATCAAAACCATATTTCCTCTTTCATCGTTGACCTTTAGGGGGATACTTCTCTTATTTCCCTTCCATCCATCGCAATCCCCCCAAGGTCATCGGGATCGCCTCCCTAGAGTGACCTAGTCACCCTCGAAGTGTGGGACCTATATCAAGGTGACATTGGGTATATTGTCCCTTAGTTGTTTCCATTTTGGTGGTTAGGACAGGTTTTTCCCAACCTACAAATTGTGCGATAACAGGTCCTCTAACTTAGGATTAGTGTTTTCCTTGTAGTAGATCATTTTTTCTTACTCTTGATCTTATTACAACCATTTTTCTCTTTATAGTTAGTTGTGATAATATTATACACTATGTTGATATTTTGAAGAATATCATTTTTCACTATTCTCCAAAGATAAAACCAAAAAGTAACATCCATAGTCCATTCCCTCTTTATAAAACCAATATTCTTCATTTTCTAATAGAGTGATCTTCTTCACTAACTTAAATGTATAAAAATAGCTTTCCTAAAATAGAAATAATAGTAATTCTACTTAACAACATTGGTTTACAAGACAAAAAAATAAACTAAGGTTTTTAGATGTCTCATCCACATAGGAGGAAACGTAATGCTTGCAATCTCACTCAAATCATCTTTCACTCCCAACATAATGGATCTTTGATGGGATCAAGGAACCCTCTTAATGAGTTTGATAAGATACTTCTTTCTGTAAAAACCCTTCTCTCACATAGCTACTCCCATAGGATACTACATAGCTACTCTCATAGGTTTATTGTCGTAGTCATGAGGAAAACTATCGTGTTGTTTTTCCTTGGCTTCTAAGGCACTAGCTTGTCTCTTTTATATATGGCTGAAATGTGAATTAATATATGGCTGAAATGTGATAATATGATTTTTAAAAAACCTACATTCATATGCAGTGAAATTAAAACCTAAATTGTCATCTAAGAGCTCTTTACATTCAATGGTTGTATTAGATTCTCATTTTAAACAAATATCTTAAGTTGAATGCAAAAAGTGAACATTATCAAAATATTTTGAACATTATGTTTAATTTAGGACTTAAATCGTCTATTTAATTTAGGACTTAAATCGTCTATTGATTAATTTTTAAACTCTCCTTGTTAAAGTTCAAATAGGATAAGTAATAGCTCTATTTCCAAATTCAAATACATGTATTTTAGTATGTAACATCCATATAAATAGAAATCTTCTTAACTACAAATTTACAAAGATTTTTATATATTATTTTTTTTAATTATATAAGATTTTTATATATTAGTTTTTTATAAAATGTAGTAAGTGGTTTATGATTATGCATTATATTTATATAGTAATTTTTTTAGAGTACATCGCAGTTCATCCTTGGTTGCTAACTCGTTGTGTTCCTATAAGAAAAATGTTAGGTAGCTAGAGAGGTAGTGGGGGGCCCCAGAGGGTCCATAATGATAATAGTGGAGGTCATTCAATGTAAGGTGGACTAAATCCACTATATTATTAAATAAGGCTCAATATGATAGTTATATATAATAAATGTAAGAGGACTTCTTAGAAGATTCTACTTCTAGAAGATTCCTCCTCTATAATGTTCTTAGGTGATGGTAGCACTATATAAAGGGGTTCAAACAATGTAATGGAAAATGAAGAGAAATGTTGTGTTTGGAACTGAAGCTCATTAGGAGGTTTCCCCCTTGAAGAGGCAAGTGAACAGGAGAGGATCTCTTCCATAATAGGATCCATTGTATGATGTTTCCCTACCCTAAGAGTTTGATAGTAATAAAAGAGATGTTGCATATTATTCTTTTATATCTATTGTGGTTCTTTTGTATTCAGTTCTTTGGATCTTAACAAGTGGTATCAGAGAACTTTCCTTGGCAGAAAGTGTGGGCACTGTTTTTATTTTTTGCAGATTTATGTTTTCGGAAAAAAAAAAAAAAGAGATCCACGACATTATGGATGATTTATGTATGTTTTGGTGCAAAATTTGAAAGCACTGGTTGTATATCTGAGTTCCTCTCAGAAAAACACCCAAGTTAAAAAAATATATATCGTATGAAACGGAGTCCGGAAAGTCAAGTTATTTGCATTTTAAAATCTGCATTTTTTAGGTTTTTTTTTCCGTGGACAACCGCGTGATTTTTCTGATTGTTGTAGCATCTGAGGCTAAATTTTTCAAAACAAATTGCAGATCTGAGTTCCTCTCACAATTTCACCCAATTTCTAAAAAACAAATCGTCCAAATCGGAGCTCTGAAAGTGAAGATATCATTGATTTAAAATCAACTATTTTTGGGGGGTTTTCGTGATGGCGGCGGAACTACAGAGTTCATAACTTTTCATAGGATGCTCAAATTGTTACCAGATCAATGCCATTGAATAAATTATTTTAAGATATTTATTTTGGTATATTTTATGTGGTGTTTCCAATGGTTATTTCCTCTCAAACCCTCGAAGAAATTATACAGATCATTGAAGCATTCAAAGATCAATTGTATGACACATTGTATGGCACATTGCATGACAGATTGCATGACCTTGCAGATGGCCTCAATGATAATTTTCATAGTATTCAAGATTCATTGGATAACATACATGAGAAATTTCTTATGGCAGACATTAGGGATGAATATAATCAAGAAATGTATGTTTGGTATGATTTTGAGGTCGATTGTGATGATTGATATATGGATAGTTTTCATTTCTGGAATGACAACCACTTCCATCTTTTATTTGATGACTCTACTCCACCTTCTGTAGAGCACATCAATGTGACACATCATGAGCTAGTTATGATTACTAGTGTTCAACATGCATATTCTACAACGGTATTGTTCCTTCTAGATTCAACTTTGACCCTTTCCCACTATGTGGATGGATATTTTTATTTGGATCCACATGATAGGTGTCAGTATTGGGAGCATCATTTTCAGTTGGTTATTGGGTGTCGATATCCTCTGTGTGGGGTTCACATGAGCAATTGGACATGGGACCCTGGTTTACAATAGCGGTTGAACTACTTCAGTA